>JAGVSQ010003974.1:0-20363 GCA_022683975.1 Rhyacophila evoluta
ATTAATATTTTCGACTGATGGTGCTCGATGGAAATTGATTTTAAATTCTAAATTAATTATTTAAGACTGGTAAACTTCCATATGTGACCATATGGGAGTTTACCAGTTTTAGATAATTTAGAATAATACTATGAGTTTAACATTGATTTGACCAAACGAAATTTATAATATGGATTATAAAACGACAATTTATTTCACTTGAATAAATAAGGAAAGAATAAAACATTCAGATTAAATGCAGTATTTCTTGTAAATACATACAAATTAAACTATCAAGAAATAAAACATAAAACGCCAAAGAACATAGAGAAAGAAAAGTAAAGCTTTTCCAAGAATTTTCACTCTGTTTTCGCAGTCTCGGATACTTTTACACAAATTCTGTTCATAAAGTAAATTTATTTCCCCTACAACTAACGACTTTTGTATGATGACGTATTGTAGTATTGAATTTTACAATATTTTACTTTATACTTCATAAACAAATATTTTTGCTCCTTCAAAGGTTTAAGAAACTAGAAAATAATACTCACAAAACATGTTCAACTATTATATGACTCATATATATTAAACATTTTATTTTTTCTGTTCACAAAAGAAACAGTATACACTCATCCCTCGATTTAATTGATAAATTGATTGAATAGTTTTCAAATGTACATACTTTTTAATATTTCTTTAAATTATATTATAAACAAGCAAAATCTTGAGCGAAACACCTGCAACATACGCGTTTGTGTGACACGTGCCACAAAAGATGTGTGATTCTTTAAAAAAATGTAATTTTTTCTGACCGCGTAAAAGTGAAACCGCGTAAACCGAGGGATGAGTGTACTGTTATAATATAGAAATATATTTCTAGCATTATCAATTACAAAAACAATATATCACACATTTCAGAACGATGTCAAAGGCTTTATGTAAATATATTCTCTAATAATGTTACATTTTTATACAGTCATCATTATTATCATTATTCATCATCATTATTATAATATGTGCATAACACACAAAAAAATATTAAGATGGATTAAATATTATATATGATTCAGTATTAAAGCTATTTCAAGTGTATAAAGATACTTACTGAGTTATCTATTAAATATTTAAAGCCATTTCCTTTCAAAACAAATACATAATACGTATAAATACATCATCGTCAATTTTATTTTTTTCTCTAAATTATTTTTAACAATAGATATTTTAAATTAAATTATAGATTTATTTTATAATACATTTCATAAATTAAACATTTATAAATGAAATACATTACAAGATTATCAAGCAATACAAGAATATTGCTACTAAGTAATCTTTTACGTTATCAAGAAAAGCATTGACATACATATGAAATTTTCATTTTCTACCAATTAGGAAAGATGTCTTTAATATTGCACTCTATTCCATCTGCCTCGCATTTCATATTCAAATGGACTATATTATATTGTATATAGCCATGAACTAAATTAAAGATTCCGCACCGATATACAATCTATGTCTATCCGAACCAATATAGCAGGCAGGGCTGGTCGATCCCGGATTGATCGTATACAATAAACCGCGAAGCAATCCCCAATCAGTGCTCAATACGAGTATCTATCAATCTCAATTATCGAAAGTATCTTATTTACTATTTGAAAACTCTACAAATATAAAAGATATATATACATCTAAATATATTTTTATTGGAAGACATTCAGAAAAGATGACCAAAAATGTGAATGTACACATCATGAAGGATTGTGTTTCATTCGATATATCGAGTAATTAACAGTTTTCGAGGATTTTTATGGAAAGTTCTCGGACTGGTCCTTGACGAGTGAGAGAGAGGTTATCGAGAGGGTCGGTAGCTTCAGATACCTTGGGGTTCACATCTCGGGGGATGGCAGAACGTATCGAACGGAACGAAGAACTCGCTATCTGCTTTGCGATAGCTAGAAACCATATCAGAAATAGTTTAACGTTATCTCTCTTGCATGCCGCCATGTCACCTGTTTCAATCTTCAAATGCATAAATCGGCATTTGGCAAGACGCTCTAGTGTCTTAACAATCTTTGATCACTAAAAAAATGATCAGGACGGCAGTCTTCGGTTCATCCAGGGTTTGTGCTATTGTCTCTCGGCGTTTACGGTTCTATCGGTGATTTCACTAATAGTATTTCTGCACCTTAAATATGCGTTAATTATGATCTGAGATATTTAAGATCAAAAGTCAGACTATTTTGCAGTGATATTTAATTTCGATAATACATACTCAGAAAAAAAATATTCTTGTGCTAGAATAATAATACAGTCGATTGGGGTCCTTCCAAAAAGTTGGCCAGCCCTACTGCATACCATAACTTAGTATAAAACTTCCGCGCAATATGACGACAAGATTATCCCCGTCCGAATAGAAAACGTTTAGGAAAACCGAAGAGCGCGCATAAAGACGTCGAATAAATGCAACTCTGTCCGATTAGGTTCCATATAAACTGCATTTTACATAGTATTATGCAAACTCACAGGAATAACCGCAACCGTGACAAAATTTGAATTGAATTGGATTTATTTATTCATTCCTTTCTATTATGCAACATTTACTTTGATTATCATCATTACGAAATGAAAAACCATACTTAAAGGGCTATTACACTACACAATTTCAAGGCGCCCTTACCCTTACTAAGTGCGGTGTAATACGCCTTAGGCACTTAAATCACATATAAGACTTCCAGCCCCTCTGCAGTAAGAGCACTTAATATTGTGTTGTGTAATAGGCCTTTTATTTACAACAAAATGCGAAAATAGCTCATAAAAATATTCATGATTTTTTTTAAATATAACCAGTTGACTAAACAAGTATAAATATGCTGCATTCGTTGATAGCGCTCGTGACTATTTTTCAATATGTCATTCGGTTATTTTTTTATTTGCAGTAATTTGTTTTCAAAGGAATAAATGTCGATTAAAATCGTTGAAATATGTTTATTAGACATTAATTTACTATGGCAAGCCTAAAGTACGCTGAAAGCAAAATATGTATTAGAATAACTGTTAAAAATTTAATAATATAAAAGGACAATAATTTTCAAGCACCTTGTACTTTGTTATAAGCGAATTTTTTTGAAAACTCAAACGGAAACGCAAAGTTTTTACAAGAGGCTTGTGGAAAATTCAAACGCATTCTGCATACGAGAAAAGCTTTTTACGTTACAGGAGTATTGAAAGATTTAAATTCACACGAGTAATTTTATTTAAAGAAAATATATTATCGAGCGCCGTGTATTTTATTCGAAAATTATGTCAGGGAATACTATATTTAAATGTTGCTCATAATTAAAAAGTCTTATTTTGATACTTGATGCAAATAAATGGCTGTGCATTTTTAAAATCTAATTCAAAGATATATATTTTAGCAGATATGTTAAAATTTGTTTCATATACACGTATTAATACGAATGGAATGAAGTATGATAAATCATATTTATAGACTCCAGCTGTTGCAATAATAATATTTCTGCTAAAATTACGCTTGAATAAATAAATATCTCGGTGAAGATAGTCTCTCGCGAACTTAAAAGAGTAGAGAAGGTCTCGCGAAGAATATGCATTTGCATAACGAATACATTATGATGGAAAATTGGTTACAGAGCCTCCTCCTCTTGGCTGAGAAATGAAATATTTAAAACGATTTTAATTATATTCTAGCGATAATCACGCCAAATTCTGTAAAATACTGGAGATAATCCAAGAAGCATGAAATACATCTTACAAGTAATTCGACATTAATATTTAAATGTATTTCATTGGAATATGATAAGTAAACACGGACACCTCCTGAAATAATTTGGGTTTAAAAATAGCACTAGACGGTACTAATCTTTGATGTTAATCAAAAAATACTTTTAAGGAATGAATTAAGTATTGTGAGCACCCACAAAGCATTCCGCGCGTACTCGTCGAGCCAGCACTCCCGAAACGCGCATAAAAATCTACACATTATCCGGAGGCGGCATAAGCAGCTTTGTTAATTATTGTATATGTATATACTCACAGGTAAATGAGTTTTGTCAGGTATTTCAAAGCGCCGGTCGGGATCTCAGAAAGGCCGCATCCGTGAAGCAGAAGTCTTTTTAAGCGCGGTATCGGCTTGAAGACGTCCGGATGAATACTCCCCAGCTTGTTGTCGGATAGTACTCTGAAAGCAATAAATATAGTC
The DNA here is from genome assembly GCA_022683975.1 of Rhyacophila evoluta. NCBI lineage: Eukaryota > Metazoa > Arthropoda > Insecta > Trichoptera > Rhyacophilidae > Rhyacophila > Rhyacophila evoluta. The sequence continues at coordinate 4,199 of JAGVSQ010003974.1, forward strand.
GGGTGACTTTTTTGATTACGCCACGTGCAATAAACAGTCGAGGATGTGACATTTTCGCGATTCGACTTAAATTTGTTTTTGCTATGAAATCACGTCGCGGGCGACAGATATTGTTTGCGGTCATTCGATCTAGCTATTGTTTATTACCTACGTTTCAACAAAAAAGTGACTCGGGGCTAAACCGATAATCAATCAATTTTTATAACAATAGCTTGTCACATTGTTGTTATTGTCGAAGACCCAACCTCTGACTAATCGGTCTGCGGATGCAGCCGAAGACAAAATGAGATGTGATAACCTAATAAAAACATAATTTCACATGTCATGTTGATTAAAAAATACCAGAAAATAACTACGAAAATATTATTGAGGTACATAACTAGTAACCGCTTAGTTTTTTTTCCGAAAATATAAAATAATGTTTCATTAAAAAATATATCATCGGATGCCTATTTACAAGCCATTATGTAACAATCTACTGCTTTTGTGTTGTTACCCGCAAAATAGTCAAAGTCAATATACTCGTATATTAGTATATAATATATCCTAAAATAAGTCAATGGGTGTTCGAAAAACATTCGTGCTATTTGTAGGAGAAATGAATTTGCGAAATATATTAGCGAAAGTGTATCTGATGGCAGCCGATAGAGGGCAATTAATTGAGTCGTAGGAAGATCTGTTTTTATTGCTTCTCCTTGAATTGGGTCGCTATAAGATAATTTGCAATAGATGGAAGACGATTTCTCAAATAATAATACGACCAAGAGTGATTGTTCAATTAATGGCACATCTACTTGTCGGTGTCGATCGAGGTCCCCAACATTGTACGGGACAAATATGCAATGGTCAACAATGGAACGCGAATATGAATTTACTTACATATTATGGACGGTAATTTTATTTTTATTTTTTTGGGGGCTTAAATAAAAAAAAAGTATGCACTTTGAAATGACAAAAACAATATCGTACATTATTATCAAGCTTTTAAGCTTTAAAAAGCTCCAACGTACGAAATACGCAATATTTTAGTTAAACCAATATGTTGCTTAGCTCCGAAATTAAGTATTGTATTGTTATGGCGAGAATTGCCGATACCAGCGGTTACGACGCCGTTCAAAAAAGTATCGGACGCGTTTTTAATGTATTATATTGTAGATCATTGCATTCATACAATCTAGATAACTAATTCCCCGGCATGTCTTACTATTCTGTTATCATCATTCATATATAACTCGACATGGATTGCATATATGTATTGCTAGAGGCCTCGACAGCCGTACGGTTAATTAAATAAAACAATTTACATCTCGATAATCTCAATATTTATGTGCAACATATTTACTAACCTAACTTTTATTATATATCATTTACCGCCTGTATACTTAATGCGATAGTAAAACTGAAGTAAACATTTAGAAAGTAATTTTATTATAAAAAAAATAGAAACTTGGAAAATTAAAATTAGAAACATGATTACTAATTTAAAATATATGATTTAGTAAAACATACCATCAAAAACCATTGTATCTGTTCTCTCCGTCATGCATTCACTTAATGTTAAATGTGGACACAAAGCTTATAAATATTTAATAAATTACTGTTGGTCCATAGAAACTTTTCAGCAAACAGATTATTTTGAAATATATATTATCAGAAAGCATTGTAATTATTTTTACTTGTGGTGTGCTACAAAATTTTGGAAAAAAACGTCAAGTGTGCCGTGAAAGATAAAAGGTTATGGAGCACTGTAATAAATGACATATTAGTATGCGCAGACACCGACAATCCATACAGTCATCGGGTACACGTCGAGAGGTGGGAGTGCCTTTCTTCATATTATATTATACATAGAATCTATGGACATGTAGCAATATGATTTCAGCGAATGAATAAGATCTCAATCAGAATAAATAAGGTCTTTGATATTTCAATTATCAACGTCGAGGAAAGACGATACGGTGAACGAAATGAGGATACGTGTGTCTTTATTTTATTATAAAGGCAAAATGTTTCATAGACAAAACATAATTAAGTTATTTTTGACAACGATTAGCATGTTTCTAATTATTCATAAATGGTGATATTTTTCATGCGGCCGAGAATCAGATTTTCGACAATTTTACATTATTAGTGTAAATAAATAATGAAAAATTATATGTTGAATTATTTACGTTTGAATATATTATGTATATTGAAAGCTTTTTTGTGATGTGGAATTTGTTTTGTTGTAGATGTTAACCGCCTTCGAGAAAGTTCATGATTAAATTAATTATGAATATACATTTAATTTCAGATAACTATGTATATTAAATTATCGAATATAACGCTTAATGTACTATGATAATATTTATAAATATAACTGTCAAACGAAACCCGTCGTATTTAATTATTGAGAAAATTCTGTATTATTTTTAGAACGATATAGGCCAAGACTTTATATTTACTAGCAGAACGATTCATATTAATTTACGAGAATGAAGAAGAAGATTCGGCCGTAAAATTGGTAGCTAGTGAGATTATAGGGGGTGGCGATCTGTAGCCTAAAAAGTGTAAAAACGGGTTAAACAGATACAAAAGGAGGAATGGGTTTTCTGAACAAATGAATCACCGCAAAAGCTAACATGTAGGCAAGTTTTGAAACAGAAATGTACGAGTACGTAAATTAAATAAAGGCTACACTTATCTACGCCTAATTCTATATTTAAAGAATATTAGCAGTGAGCCGTTAAACATGAAAAGTCTTCATTTTGTGTTTTTTTTCTTTATTAAACATGTTTTTGCCGATATAAAACATTAACGGGCATTACGAATGCCCGTGTTTGAATTACATATTGCCAGCGTATACAGATATACAATAATTATTATTCAATCCAGGACTTCAGCAAAGGGTTAATGGAGGTTAACGCAGTGGAATACGATTAATTGTACGACAGCCACAGTCAATTTTAAAACATGAAATTGTAAATCACAGTGTATGTGACAATGGAAGATGGCAGGGTGGAACACGAAGAAACGAGAGTGGGCGGAAGAAAGACATTATATAAATACAATAACAGCGTGTTTTATGCTTTTTTACATTTTTACATTTTTAATGTCTCTATCGCTATTATATAAGATTTTTATAAAATAAAAGTAAACATTTGACAAAAATATACATTCATTGGCTAGTACCACAGGTATCGTTTGGAAAAAAATATTGTTCACTTTAAAATTCTTCAACCCGAAAGTAAATAGCGCAGCTGAAAATTGCGGCGATTTTAAATAAGAGCAACAAGCATCGAGGGAATTATTTACATTCGAGACTCGTAAAAACATTTTAAAAAATCTTTCTTGGCCGAAACGTGTTAGAGTTTTAGATTTTTCAAAATTGTGACTTACGTCATTTTACCAGTGGAAGATACGAATGGTAATTTGGCGTCTTTAAGAAAATAGGTCAAATTTGTGTCGGTTGTCTGTGCGGGTGTGAAAGAAGCCCAAAGTGAGATTTTTTTATTGTTATTTATGCGTCGAAAGGGGTGGAAAGAAAACAAAGGATGCTTTTGTCACTTGTCTAAATTTAGATTTTGCAGTAAGCGCTAAAATTGCTTTGTTTCTTTTTAGCACTTTTTGTACGGCAGGCAATCATCCGCACGATTTGCGTCATAAATTATTTGACACAACCGACGACTTTCATTTCGACGAAAGCAAACGATTCGATTATGGTAAGCCACTTACATATTTTTTATACAATGTATTACTATATCGAATTAAGGAATTATAAACTAAATACCTTAGATTATTTGAAATAGATGATGTTAAACCTCAGGGGGATTAATATATTTTTTTTCAAATAGCATAAATCTTCGTAAACGTTATTTGCAACTGGAGTGTCGCCTTTTGCCATTATAAAATTTTGTATTATTGTATATATGTCTGCGGAGAAAAAAATGAGCCTACGTTTTGCCAAATTGAAACGAAAAAATATGGGTTTTAACTACTAAGTTGACATTAGAACACAAAATACTGACACATTAATTTAAATTAATGGTCTTGAAAATAAAAGTATGAAAATGTGTCACATGAATATCAATAAACAAATAATAATGTAATTAATATTTTTGACTGATGGTGCTTGACGAAAATTGATTTTAAATTCTAAATCATTTAAAACTGGTAAACTTCCTTCTAATTTCTCACATATGGAAGTTTACCAGTTTTAAGTAATTTAGAAATAATAATGTATTTATGAATACATGTAAAATTTGGAAATAATTTTGAGTTCAATCAATTTTGAAAGGACTGACTTTGATAGTATTACTCGATGAATACAAATATGACCAATTTAATAATATTAAATTTATCAAAAGGGCTATGAAAAAAATAAGGAACAGTTGAGTGAAATTAATAATCACTGCCGTATGGGAAAGTTATTATAGACAAAAAAATACATATTCGCTTATCAACAGGTATTTGAAAAATCCAGAAGGGAAAAGGTGAGCATTCCCGGAAATCGGAAACAAGTCTGCAGCGCCGCGGGAGGTGGCTGAATTACGAACTGTTTTGTTTGCGAACATCCGACGTCTGCGCCTAATGAATTTATGTTGGGCGCTTCCGGTTTCCTCATCTTCCTTCTCTCGGTCTACTCGCCCGTTCCTAAAACAATGGACGACGCAAGATATGGTAAGTGCAATGTGAGTGCAATTACAAAAGAACTATATTTTTATCTTAATCTTTTACTATAATATTTAAAATAAGATTAAAAAAAACGATACGGTTTTTAGATTCAAGTGAAAATTTCGTTATATTGTATTGCGATCCTAATTTTATTCAACAATGAAAGAAACATTCTACTCTTGTATATACACGATATATGTACTTCTTTTCCGTATCTGACGTAACAGTGTTTTATGCATATTCCATACAAAACAATTATTTGAAATATTTTATCAAGCCGCTTCCGCTCCGAATATTAGATCTCCACAAAGACCTTTCAACATATCATTCTCCACTAGAACTGTTCATCGGTCAATTGCTCGATCCTTTGGAAATAAATTAATATTCTCTATTCAAATTTTGGATGCAATTGCAGACGGAAGCTGCGATCTTTGATGTCGAATAATTTGCATTTGCGCTCGCTCAACAATTCAACGACCGATGAAATATTCAATACAATCATAAACTGTTAAAATATATAGTCAAGTAAGACGAAAGGTATTTGTATTTTGGGTGTTTTACACTAATTATCTATTAAATCTACGGTACTACAATATCAGAGCGTCGGCAGCAGATACGCAAAATAGCTATAAATAGGTGTGACGACAACGTGTTATCGCGCTGCCGAACTTTCTCACTTGCTCACTCACCTATTTTGCATCTCCGTTGCCAGCGCCCTGTTGCCGCCGCGGCATCCATGGTACCCTCGGCCTAACAATTTTAAAATGTGACTCATATTGCTTAAGAATTCACTCATACGACAGGAGACTTCGCGCACTTATTACTATCGTAAACAATCTTTAATATGCGCACTACTCTATTAGAATATTTTCAAATAATTTACTTACCCTTCTAACTTTAAAGTGCTTTATTAGGTTATACGAGCTTCCAAATATTTCTAAGTCAGCCGTAAATTCGAAAACTTAATTTTATCACGCTATTTTGTTCGCTCGAAAATACATACGGTACAGGAATTCTTAGTAATTAGTTTTATTTTGGCATTATTGTAACATAATTAATTAAGTTGATTACATGTTCATAGTAAAATACACGAAACGGAATACAGCTTATATTGTAGTTTAATACTTACAACTCTTCCAAGTCAGGCACAAGAGCGAATGACGATGACGAAAGCTTTGTGAGATTATTCCCCTGCAGATCTCTGAAAAGAAAAAAAAAAGATAATAAATAAAAGGATTCAAAAATTCAAAATAAATTCTCTCAAAATATAAAAAAGTGAATTCGCAAAAAAGCGTTCAGATAGAACGTAGCTAATAACTTAGTATAAAGATTCGTATTATAATCTTACTTTCGGTTCATAAGACGCACGTCAATTTTGGTTTGGTCGTATGGTTTGAAAAATACGGCTTTTGAAAAGAATTTATATGGCTTATAAGTTATGATTCAAAAGCATCATTGGTCAAAACGGAATCGATTGAGAGTGAACGAAGTCTATTAATTTCCAGTTGTCAATTGCAGTTCGGAAGTTTCAAATAACGTAGTAAAATATTAAATCAAAAACTGCTAAAAACTGAAAAATAAAAAATAGGATTAAATTACTAATAAAAACGGTATAAACGAATCCGCAGATATTTTATGATAGAATAGATAGCGGTGATGTAAAAATGAAGATACGGTAAAATTGATAAACCATCCAAAAAAATATCATTAATCTCGTGTTTAATTGATTCCTCTGTAACAGCATTTTTATGTGAAATGACTAAAGTAAAAAGTTGACGACATAATATGAGCGATGGTGCATTTTTTTGTAATAAATCTCAAGAACACAGTGTGATATCTTTGGCATATACTTTCCGATTCAACCATCTAAAAGATTAAGAACTAAAAATAATGAAATGTATAAGAATTTTTATACAAGGATAAAACAGTATTTTGATGAAAATTATAACATAAAGATCACATTTTAAAAGCAGATGTTGAGCAGATGTTAAGGTGATCCGGGAAAAAATTGAAAATTAATAACTGTAAGTAAAAAAAGTAAAGAAAATCTACTTGATAGTATCTTAAGCTTTTGACATTTTTTTAATATTTCAATCAAACGAAATATTGATAAGCATCTACCGAAAACATTATAATTGATTCTACATAATTACTAATAAATTTTGAACCCAAATCAGAATTTTATGAAATCAGAATTAGTGACCGGGCAAATCTAACCCAGCACGGAATCCTTTCTCGATTTAACTAACTTTACTTACGCAATATCTAAATAATTCAACCGCATACATATTATACATAGTAAACTACATACATATAATGTTCCCATATTGAGCATAGAACAGATCGCATTGAGTATTCGGTACAAATATTCGAATGCTACTAGAAAATGTTCTATTTTTTAAGTAACGGTTCGCATTATTGACAATAAATATAACATGATATTTCTCCCCATATAAAACATTACTCATCTTCCATAAATATTCTCATTCCATGGGCGTAATGAGCTGTAAATAGAGATAAAAAGTTTCCAGTGATTTCGAATACGCGTGATAAGTATTTTAAAAGGAGTCAATTTCCTTTTCGATTAGAATAAATATATGAATCTATTTTATGAGAGTTAATTTTATAAATTAAACAAAGTTACAATCGTATCACGCGGGCTTAAATTGGAAATATATTACGGAACAAGAGATCCTGCAAAGGAATTTAAGCACAAACCGATTATAAATATGACGAAGTGACAAAAAAATAAAAGTAGGTGATCTTTTCGTCTTCAACTTATCGATAAAGCCCGTCAATTAACCTGTTATTTTTTAGAAAGTCAGCTCTCAAAAATAGGAAGTAAATAAAAATTCCTGTATTTATTGCCTCGAAGGATGTCTCCTTAAGGAAGGTAAGTTTTGATAGGATGCTTCTCATTATTTTGGGGAAGGTCATTCATTCGGTTTAGATAATGCGATATTTTCATGGACGATAAAACTCTAAAAGTCACAAAGATTTTACTTCCGATATCGTATAAAGACGGCGAAAGGGAAAAATACCAAAAAATGTTCAGTGGCTGCAGCGAAATAATACACAACTAAGTATTTTATTTTTTGTGAATATTTCTATACACCAGCGTATAATACTATCATAGCACAGTATCACATTTTTTGTATACTTGGATACAAAACAATATGCAGAAAGTTTTAGACAGTACAACTTAAAAAATATATGTAACGACATAAGTTTTGTTCCAAAAACATTTGCTAACTTTATTCGAATAGACGGATGATACTATCATATTATTATTACATATAATATGCAAATGATGGCCACATTGTGTGCCATGTGACATGTGACATTAGAACAGTCGATCCGTTTTCATTACACTGGAGTTCTAAGGTATAGTCCGATAAACGTCCGATAAACGAGAGTTTTTAGTATTTACACTTTATATTTATTCCAGGTAAAATAAATTGAATATAATTGCGACGGTGGCACGGCACTGATTGTAGGTACTTCACTTTCCTTTGTGTCTGGCATATTCAAAATGATTTAACGACGCTGCGGATTGGAGATTCGCGTTTCGCAGGAAGCGGTGTATTCATGTTTTAAATTCGCAGTTAGATTTATCCCTATTTTATTTCATTTAATGATGGGAAAAGGTATAAAAGACTTCATTGTATTATACGAGCAGTCGATCTGGAGAAATTTAGGGAGACAAATGTTGTTTTCTATAAAAATCTTATTGTACTTTGGTTCATTCTACTGTTATATATTTCCTCTCGTATGCCTTTTACAAACTCAACTCACCTTTGTGTGATGTAGTTTTGTCTGTATCGACAACGTTAATCATATACAAATACGCGTGCGGTGTATGTTTAATTTTACCATTTCCGCTCCATATGACGAACGTCGATGACAGAATCGAACCAAAACTACGGTGTGTACTAATTCGCTCGCGCGCTTATCTTTTTCGCCACTCCAGTGGAATTTTATATGAAATATAGCTACGAAGTCACTTAAAATGTCTTGAGAAATGAAGTCTAGGAGCTTATTAAGAAGAACTGATTACTCCACAACACCCTTTCATGTCTTAAAAGATAGATGCTACTGTCATATTTTTTACGAGCGCTTTGACAATGGTCATAATATAACGATATCAATATATTTTGTGGACGAAATAAAAATTATAATTGAGCCACAAGATTCCAATTATTTTGTCCTCAAAAGCAATGTTGAATTTAAGCACAAAACATTAATTTGAAATTTTTTCTGTAAAAAAATATTTTTGAATTTATCGAAAAATTACCTTTATGATCGTTTTAAAAGTTGGATTTACAAGTGCAAAGAAATTGAAAAACTGCAAATCATTAATAATTGACAATAATGTTTTCCAATATAAACTAGTTAATATATATTTTATACTAAAAATATATATTTTTTTAAATCTAAGTATTCCAATATAACGATAAAAAAGTACATTATTAATAAATATATCAATACACATATTCAATTATTGAAATCCTGCATATTAAAACTTCTGTCATGAGATTTGAAAAAAATCTATTTTAAATATATACAAACTATTAATTTAACAAAGTAATTTATTACTATAATAATTATAAATTAATTTAATATATGCGAATTGTAACGTTCAGGATAACCAAATACGTATAAAACTAATGTTATGTTTTAAGCTCGACGTGTTATAAACATTATTAGCATATAAATATTATGAGTCTATAATTTAGGCTTGTGTAATATGAAATAACCCCACTGATAAGCGTGTAGCTGCGCAGGTAATCACTCGAATTTCTAACAAACAGTGTGTTTTTGAAATTGCTCTATTATTCTAGATTTATTAGGCGACATACTACATATATTTTCACGTTTGTAATGTATGGCGACAATAAATAAATGAATGTGTTTTTTTATCTGAGAAAAAAGAAATTACATCATAAAGTTGGAGTATTAGTGTCGTATCAAAGGCCATATTCTTGATTTGTTGTATGTTGGAAATTTATTGACAATATAACTTTTGTATAGGCACAAATATTATCATAGAAAGCAATAAGATAAAGTTTTATTCGAAAAACATTGTTTGTTGACTCGCAGACTTTCTTAAAAACGCAAAAATATCTCCTCGGTGTATTATTCATTACATTTTACTCGCCATATTACTTTGTTATTTACATTATTATTTCCTCATCATATTTTAATAAAATGTTTTACAATATTTTTGTATGTACTTCAAATATTACAAATGTTACCATAGTGACATATAGCTGTATGAAATATAGCCTCGATTATCCGAACTAAAATAGAATTGAGATGATCCGTATTACAGAAAACCGAATAATCAAAACCGCTAGATCACGGTATTTTTGAGAAATGTAAATTTTATTGAGTCACATTCTTCCTGCCCCTTAAACCTCTCCATAGCTACATCCCACCGACTTGAGAGTTCAAGCCTTTTTCATCATTATAAATAAACTCTTCATCATATGCTTCTTCTTTAAAAAAAATCTCTGAGTCGCTTATAAAAGTGTTTGCCGAAGATATGTCGATGGAAAGCTTTTACCTGTAAGTTTACAGTCCTTTAATATTTTGTAGCCAACCTAAACTTGCTTTGGTGGCCGGATTTTTATTCAATCTTTAGCTAAAATACATCTTTTTTGCAATTAATTCTTTTGAATGAACCACGTGAATATACACACACTGCGACTTTTTCATGTTGTGATATTTTCATAACTTTATGGCTTGAATCTTCGGACATTGGATCATTGGGAAACTGTACAACATTTCCACGCTGTTTTTCTATATACAAAATGATTGAGGTGCTCAAGAAATATGTATTTGATACAGTATGTCCCTCAAAAATCATTGTAAAGCATTGATAATATCCAGTTTGTCTCTTAATGTCAGTATATCACGTTTTTTTTCGGTGACATGGGTAATCGTGATAATCAAAAAATTGTATAACCGAAATTCAGAGAATAAAGGTTCTACTGCACACACAATGGATAGCTTTAGATCTATCTTTAACTAATCGTGGTTTGAATTGTTGACAGTGCTTATTAAGATTAAGTCTGATAAAGGTCGGAAATTCATATTGGATTTATAGATTTACAAGACTTGTAAATGTTTTTTTAGATTATTACACCATTATAAAAAGTATGATCATAAACTCTGTACAGATATATTCGATTAGCTTAGTCAGTAATTCAAAGTAATAAAAACAAATCCTTTCTTCAAAATAATTCAGAGCAAGTATGTTTAAATATTGTAAATTTAATTTAATTATTACGTTTTTCCGTCTTCCCATATACTTCGTAATTGTTTTAACTAGCCAATTAATGTGATTTTTATATTGCTTTATGCACAAACTTAAAATAAATATACTCAACGATATTGATCTATCGCGAGATAAAAGCATTCTCGACATAAGTACGCATTTTGCGGCTGGCATTCAAAGAGAAATGAAAATGTTAGAGAAAAAGTTTTGCAGTTTAGATAACAAAAAGCTAGAATAAATGAATTCATTCCCATAACTACACCGATATAATTTAGTTTTTACTATTTTTATGTATTTATGATTAGCGATAATGGTAAGTGTATAATAAAAAAATGAATAATAGTTTATTATTACTTTACGAAAAAATGTTTTATCTTAATGTCTCTAACGATTTCTATGTCCGCAGTTTGTCTTTAGCATATATTTTAAGCGCTATCTTTTTTAAATAAGATTTCCGAATAATTTTTAAGGTTCGTTACAGCTTTAGCAGAAGTATGTATTTTTCATCGTCAATTATTTACAAAATACACAATTTAAACTAACATATTTGCTGTATTCAATCGGACGTATCTGGATTTTTTGAAGCTATATGATTTAACATCCACTCGTAGTATTTTATCAGATTGGAAGTTGGTATGAATAAACACACATAAAACATGCTCTAATCTTTTCATTTATCAGCATGTATTATTAGTAATAAAATAATACCAGCAATATCCGATCCTTTAAGAGTCAATCAAAATATTGTACATCTGAGCATATATACTGCTTGAGTAAAATATTTAAATATATTGCAATCCTTTGATTGAAAATTTAATTGTTATAATCCCGCGGTGTAGATAGCTTTTGTATAAGATACATAAACTGAACAAGATTAACCGCAATTTGTGGCACCGCAGGTAATGCTACGTTATTAATGGTGAGCTGCTCTACGAGAATTAATGTAATTTTACTGCATTTATAGGAGATTAAAAGCTTTCACCCTTATATTCCTAAGATTAAGCTAAATTAAGCCGCATTAAGCTCAATGCTCTGCAATTAGGAATAAATTGTCTGTTGTAATATCTAGCCTCTAGCTCGAACACTCAATTACTTAGTATGGAAATACCTAACCGTTTGTAGTATTATTTTATAATAATATAATTGCGCGAGTAAAGTCAGGATCAAATGTGTGGATCACAACTTTACGAAAAAGTAATTAACTAATATTATGAGAAGCCTTTAATTAATTTAAAGATTTCTTTTTAAATTCGCAAACTAACTATTATACTATACTGTCATATTAAGCTTATTCTGCATAATGGAAATAAATGAAATAATTAAAACTCGTAAACTTCCATATGTTTTCACATATGAAAGTTTACCAGTTTTAAATAATTCAGAATTTAAAATCAATTTCCATCAAGCACCATCAGTCGAAAATATTAATTAAAACTCGATTCAACATACAACAGCTTTTTTTTTCAATTTGAAACTGCGCCAAATATTACAATGATGTGTCTACTTATTATTCCGGGGGTATGAATATGTATTTTAAAAATACCCGATGTAAAAAAAGCATATGATCGGGAAACTCGCAAATGACTCGCATTTAAATTGAAAACAAAGCTGATTAAAAAAATCGTGCGAGTAAATTCATTTGTCTTTTGTTACTTTTCAGCGATATCAATTGATTTTTGTTTGCGATTTAAAGCTATTAAAAAGATTAAGGTATATACCCTTTTCAAATTCAAAATCTTATTTTCTTAAAAGCATTCGACATTGAAAAAAGAGTTTCCAAAGTAATAAATTATTTAGATGCGACATAACAGTCAATTTCATTTCAATTGAATTATCGAAAGAACCGGTAAGGAAAGTTTGTCAAATTTGAAAAAAAAATCTCACCGATTGTTTATTAGCAGCTCTTGCAAGAAATTTTAAATATTTTTTAAAACGATCTAAAATAATTCCATGAAATTATTTATTTTAATCCTACGGCTGTGTTACTTAGGGTTGAAAGTTTCAAAAACTTTAAAATTTAATCTGGCCATTACCAGATAATTATTGATTTTGATCTTGTTAGACTATTATTATAATAACTATGCGTCGGCTGATCTTAAGTTATATAGACGCGGATAAATATCGACTATAGTTTCAAAGGTAAACGGAGATCAACAAATACTGTTTCAAAATGCAGTCATTTCTTGAAATGGATCAAGTTAAACAAGAGAATTGATTATTTTGATAAATCGACCTGAATTTATAATGATCGTTACATTCAACCGATGCTGTAATATTGAAATCAATGTTAAACTTACAGCCGCTTGTCTAAGAATCAACATTATTACACCTCAGGGGTATAATAATAAATATGTGTAGTCATACTGATATATTATATGACACATTGTGAGCATTAAAGCGTAAGATATTATTATTTTTACACATCGTCGTACAAATTAGGATTAAGATTTATGAAAAAATTCCAATATCACACTTTTTAAAGACAGAGAACATTGTAAAAATAACATTTAATTAAATAATGTTTAAAGTATAATATGTCCCATACAGACGGGAATAATATCTCATAAGTTGGTATATTATCAGTTTAATAACGCGCCACAATTTTATTGCTCCAGTAAGATGTTGCTCAGTTATAAAACGGAATGTTATAGCCGGCAGCGGGTGGGGTCTGGCTTACATGTTAATGTGTTTATTGCGGCTTGCGATAATCGCGTGAACGCCACTGGATTAGCGCAGCTACACTATAGCGAAACATTACCAACAACAGACGTTACATGCCGAGCTGAGGATTAAACGCTGGAAAAAGAATTTGATTGCACCCCAAAGTAAATGAAATTAATGTGCACTAGGCCACTTTAATTTTAACTGAATATATTCGGTTATTTATTATTAATATTATTATATTATTTGATTAATATACTTAATTATTTTATCAGCAGGCTGAATAACAATATAGGGTTGACGATTAATTATCTAATGATGGCGTGTCAGAAATTTCTTTGGTTTGTGAACTATTTTAGAAACTCAGAAAAGTCCCGTTCAACAAAAATGCATAAATAAACAAACAGTTAAATCGTATTTGATCTCACTTAAAGTTTAAAATTTTTTTTTTTTTAATTAAATCATAAACTATTTGACATTCATACAAAAATCTCTACTTTTAAAAATAAATTAGTCTATTCAATTTGAGTGATGATTTTTATCGCTGTCTGAACGTTTTTATTAACTCATTATAAGTTTTTCGCATATGATTGAATATATGATTAATACGTTTTAATTGCACTCATATTGCATACAAGATAAGATATCTTTGAAAAAAGTCTACTCCACCACTAGATATAAGTGTCCATAATTTCAAAGATAAAATAGATCACATCTATTCATTCATAAATGCATGTCAAAATTAGTATGATACTAGTTGTCATCATCATCGCTAATATTTAATTGTATATAAAAGTTTAAAGCAGATATATAATAAGCTCGTTAAAACTAGCAAAGCTTCATATGATAAACTTTGGGAACATTTTTAAAAGCGTAGTTGAGATTTCTGAAAAAGAATCGACCGGGAAACTCACTTCGTTTTTATTACGACAAACATCCGAGAAACGTACAATAAGCAGAATCAAAACTCCTTAGAGGTTCTATAGTCAATTTTGAGAACGATGGATGATGAATGAATAAAAAACCTAATACTGCTAATCGTATTAAACCTTCTTTAAAATATCTAAGTTGTAAAAGGACGCATGTTAAAATATAAGCGACACGATTGTATACTATTAGGACACCACGGTTATTTATAAAAAATACTTTTAATTTTCATTTAATTTGCTGACGATAGTAGAAATCAATAAAAATATGAGACGGGATAACTGCGATTGTTGATATTTTGGGAGAGGGAGCCGATTAGAAACTCGCAATTGAGAACGGTCGCAATCTAATGTTAGAAGAAGGATTATCTTTAACCAAATATCTCCTGGAAAGCTTAAAGTATTCTCCGGGAAGTAATTTATCCTTTGGGGTGCTTTATAGTTACTGATTTTGAATTGAAGACGTTTGTATTTAAAATGTCTGCATAAATTGCATTTAACATCATATTTTATAGATCGAAGCATAAATTATTATAAAAAAAATTGAAAATGAACAAAATATAGCATTAAATATGGGCCGAAATAATAATACGAAACATCTGGTTTCATGAGTTGTTCTATATATAATATAGTTGAGATTCTTTCTTCCAGTTTCGGCATACTATTATAGACCACAATACAAAGTAAAAGGCTGCAGTGGATGCCATAAAACAGGTACCTACACTTCATGGAAAGTATTTTTTTATTATTATATTGAACGAGCGTGTCGCATAATTTTTACCTCTCTTTATTTTATACCTTACAATTCCTATTCAATTTTTATGTTTCATGTAGACATTGAATTGGATTATTTAATATTTAAGCTTTTATTTGTTTATGATTTTTCTTTAGAAAGCGTGTAATAGTTCATTATGTATTTTTTGTTTTATAAATTGACATTCATTTATTTTTATTTATAAATGAGATATTTTGATAATCCAAGCCCCACATTATTTTCAGTATTATTTTAAATGTAGTACCGAAATACTATGTTTATTTTTCTTGAAATAATTTCCAATCATAAATAAGTTTTGGAAACTGTTTAAACGGTTGGAAAAATATACCATATGGTGGTAGATAGAAAATACATTTATAACGTATTTCATAATATTTTGTGCCGCCTGTTCAATTAGTGCATTCTATCGATAAATGCTGCTTTATGGTTACAAACCATGAGACCCGATAAATGACTATATCAATTGAACAATTGCGCACAAGTTTTGAGCATTTAATGCGCTGGATCCTGAAAGTACGATTGTATGACTTCGCTCGCGTTGCGGGGTTAAGAGAGCGGACTGTGCAAATGCTCACCGCTGTACGAGTGAAACTGCGACAATTGAGCTGGCTGGACAGCGTGTCGCGGATGCCTTGAGAGAGATTTAATTTAATCTGGCTTAAATTCGGCAGGATTTCGGGGTCCATTGAACTGTGTGTACTGTATAAGCAGAACTACGAAATCCCAGCGTGACCTGGGAGGAAGTGAGAGTATTGGCTGAAGACAGAGTTACTTTGAGGGGCAGTATGCTCTCGACTAGGGAAGGGGATGGAGGAGATGTTATCATCGTCGGAGTCACCAGTATGTGGGAATGTTATCACGTCGAAGTCA
>JAGVSQ010003975.1:4677-20363 GCA_022683975.1 Rhyacophila evoluta
GTTTTTTAATTAGAAACTGTTAAGAATTTCTTTATGTTAAGGAATTTCTAAATTTATGATTAACACACAAAGATACAGAAGCTTACCATTAAATATCAATTTATTTATGTTTTTACATTAAATAAATCGTTTTTTTTTTACTAAAGCAGTGGGTGACAGCTGAATGCTATCGTGAATAAAATAGTTAGCAAAAATTAAATCCGTTTATTAATATTTATAATACTTTTTATGTTGTAGCTGAGTGTATATAAAGTACCCCTCAGTAAAAAATGTCAGCGTAGCATATAAAATAGATTCTGCTCGAATGAAAAACCGATTCCGTTGTCGGATAACAAGACCCAGGTGCTTGTTCTCGCTGAGGACAGGGTAGGTACGACATTGTCTTTTCGGCTAAGAGGTAACGAAGTCGGTCGACAGAGGGTGATTATTATCAGCCGGCGAAGGGACTTCGCTGACAGAAGCGCTGCAATAATTTCTATTATACTCTTCTTTACTTCGAAAAATAATTTTCTCAGATTCTTTTCTTATAATAATTATGCTACGGACAACTGTGTCACTCAACATTTAAATAAATTTAAATCTTTTTCGATGCTTAAAACTGGCACCACTTTTATTTCATTATTATGCCAATTCAGAGTAGGTTTTTTTAAAGCAAAAAATATTCATTCATAGCTATTTTTCTATCATATCTGAATTGATCCGATTAACTGGAATATTTGTAGATTCTTTGAAACAAAACAAATTATACAGAAAAGTGATTTGTAATAAGGGGAGGAGATAAAAAGAGTTTTCTGTTTATATTAATGATCTTTCAAAATATATAAATTTACAGATAATATAAATCATTATGCCCTAATGGTATTACGGTAACTTTAAAATTTAACTAATTTTATGAAGGCAATTGATAAGAATCTTTATGTATAAAATTGACTAATATGTCTTTAGCAGAAAAAACGTAAAAAACAGTCATAGATGCTGACTAGACTTTTATCGTTGAATCACGGATATCAGTTATCGTTTTTTTACCGTGACCGCTTCTAAATGGAGCATATGGATATCAATAGTGTTATGCGTGCCACGGACGAGTTATCTCGTCAAACTGTGCATTTCCTGCCAATTCTTTTCAATGTTGTATTTATACAATTTTATTCTACAATCTATTGAAAAATTGATTAATTCTTACCGTATCTCAAATATCGATATATTAACCGAAATCACAATCTCGTAAAATTTGGCTGGCAAGGATGAGGATATGGAGTATAAGTGGTCCGCTCCATAAAAGCAGCACAAGGATTTCCACAACGTGAAGACGTCATGTCTTTCTTTTTTACAAAAAATAGTATTCAAGCAATTGCTCAACCGAATGGCTATCCTATCTTTGCATTTTATTTTAAATATTTTTCATTAAAATTTAATGAACAAAAATTGGATTAATATATTATTTAAATACTCGTATTTAACATGAGTATAGATCTGACGTCAAGCTTACAATAATGATTACATTTAGCTAGTTGGTCGAAAAATCTAAGTGACTTATTATTTTCCAAATATACTTTTTTTACCAAAAAAACTACAAAAAATTCGGATTTGGATAAGTTAACTTGAATTTTAAAAAAGGAACTTATTTTTGTAAAATAAAATAATTTGTGAAAGACTTTTATCTAATTGAAATCTTTCAAGAGAAATAAAAACACTACTAGAAGATAATTGGAAAAAAAATCCGATAGTAGTTTGGAAGAGGGAGTTACTCTTTGTTAGCAAAAAATGGAAAACACTCATGAACAATTAGACCTAATCGTTAATCATGTAAGCGTTACTGTTAACGTTTTTATCGAGACTTACTGTATTGAAAAAAATCATGAACTTTATGTACTTTTAGGTTTTTAAATAAATAATAATGTGAGATCACTGTTAGTGACCCGGGTTTCGCTTTTCGGCATCTTCAGGCTATATTATATGTAGGCGGTGAGCGAAGATATAACATATACCGGGTCGCTAACAGTGATCTCACATATGGAAATTTACTTGTTTTAAATAATTCAGAATTTAAAATCAATTTCCATCAAGCACCATCAGTCGAAAATCTTAATTAATTAAATAATAATGTGTTTTAAATTACAAACAAAATTTAATATTTTTTAAGTGGAATAACTTTCGTCGACTAGTGTCATTATAAAAGTGAACATAAAAAGCCTTTGTAAGCATAGAATATATTTTTTCGTAAAATATGCCTACTAAATAACAAGGCTCATCTTTTTTTGAGTAATATTCTCTCCACTGTCATCGTTTTTATCATCGACGAAAATGTGTTAATATAAAGCTACAAAAACTTATTACTTAAGAATGAGAATTTAATAATAGCATATAAATGATATAAGAAAATAAGTTCTCTAAAATTGTCTAATTTAATTTGTTTAACATGGTTATAACTTTTTTGTGAAGATTTTAGTTAGAAATAACTGGTGTACAAATTTGCATTTATATTTTTGCTGTTGAAAGCTCTTTTGAAATCACAGCGAAAAAATCAGTCATTTATAATTATTTTAGATAAAAAAATAATGTCGTATAATTATTAATTATACTACTTTTGCTTTGCACTGTAAATAACATTTTTAAAAATAAATCAAAATATTTTTCTTATAATTTGTAGATATTATGACCAATAGAGTGCTTTATAATATTAGATTTTCGCATTTAAACAATTTAAAATATGTATAAATCAATCTAGAGTGATTTTTATTTTATGTTTTGCCGCATTGATATCATATTTCACTATTATTTAAAATAATTCCCAGCTACAAAAGATATATTTTTTATCAAAACTCACTATATAGATTTAAATGTATAAGCACAACTAAGCTAACTGTATAATACAGATTAATATATCGTCGTATTACTGGCAAAAGACGTTAAATTAAAAAAGTGAGTTTTGAGATAATCGAGTTTTAATGTTTAAGTCTCTCTGTTAAATACATTTTACGACAAATTCTTAAGGTATAATGTAGTATTTGATAGGAATTGTCGTAAAATATATTTAACAAAAAGACTAAAATATTAAAACTCAACTATTTCAAAACTCACTTCTTTAATTTAACGTCTTTTGCCAGTAATACGACGATATAAGTTTTTATCTGAGAGTTTCGTTTCATAACAGCTAGAGAGTGAAAAACGTTTTATATAACTAATACTAGGAAGGACTCAATTTTTTTTTACTTTTACTGTATCACCATCACCTGTTCTGAAAAACACTTTTACAAAAATTCTGGATGTGTGTGAATTTTAGATTGTGAAAAAAATCCGGGTGGTAACAAAACAATCTAAAGAGGTTAGCACGATAGGCTATAGGGGTGAATAGTTAAATATATGAACGCCGTGGGCTATGAAAAATGTATTCAAGTGTACAACAATGTTATGTAATTATAAAACAAATTATGTTAAATTAGTGGTGTAACATATTTGTTTATATGTTGTGATACTTTACTGTAGAAATTCGTTTTTTTAAAACGATAAATGTGATATATAAAAAGGGTTTGTTACCACAATCACGTGAATAGCAAGTGTTTTATTCTCTACTTTGTCATGTTACGTACTCAATTTCAAAATTCATTTATCCAGAATTTTGAAGACACACCCGCACAATTTTTATAAGTGCCACTGTTTTATCATTTTCCACAAACCCGAAGGCTGTTGACATGAGAGTTTCATTTATTCGCTACCCGTTTTACTGACTCCCCGCCACCCCACATTCTATTTTCCCTCTACTTTATCCATGTTTATTACGCCTATAAATAATACAATTTTCCGACCTTACCGTTTTTTTGCACTTGACAATCCGAGCACCTTTAGATTTTTTATTACTTTTATGTACTCGAGATTCTCTTTCGTGTTCTTAAACTGAAAATTCTAAGAGTGTAATCATGATATAAAACTCAAATTTTAACAACTCAATAATCAGATGTAGCAAAAGATTTTTTTGTTAATATTACACAAGACTCGACGACCCATTGTATGTTTTCCATTTTAATGACATCATTATTATCGACACATATTCTTAAAAATAAATTCACCATATTGCAATATATTCACAGCTTTTTCAACAGATACTTACAGATAGTCATCATTTTTCTCTCCAACTTAGCCTCCAACTCCAGCCTAGAACATAACGACGTGATATTTTGAGATGTTGTGTTTATATTCAGTTATAATATGTTATTATTATTATAGGTTATGGTTATTTATATACAAAGTGTCGACTTTGACTCAAAATCATTAAATATTTTTTTATTGTGCCTCCTGGAAAAAAAAAATCCGTGTAGCTTACGTCCTTTTCCCTTTCCACAGTCGTTTTATTCATCCCAAAAATGCAAAGATTATGACTTCAAAAGTATATTATCTTCATCTCTATAAAGACTTACTTAGACAGTTTTCTTTTATAATTAGACATGAGCAAATTGCTCGACACATCGGGTATTTAATTCTGTATCATTATATTGTTTTAATTCTACAGCTGTGAACCGAACTGGAAACTCCCAGAGGGAAGTTACAACTTGAGTGATATTTTCAAGCGGCATCATCTGTCAAAATAAATAACCAATTCTTCATTGTATGATATTGTGTGGACTTATATTTTTATTATCTCCATCCAAAATATTGTAGTATCTAAATCGTTCTACTTGCTACATTATTTCAAATAATCTATATGTGTGACTGTACATTTAATCCTATACCGATTAGCTATACGCTACCAGCTAGTATATTGGCGTCTTACGTAGGCTATTATAACAAATTTGTAATTTATTGTTCTTGTATACGTATTATTAAGTAGATAAAATCTTGTATGGCTGGCTTACTTATAGGCAGCATCCAGTAAAGAACGGTGGCTCGTGCAAATACAACGATGTCAAAACGCCTACGTAATACGTTCCGCTCCTACGCAACTCCACCACGTGTATAATAAAACTTACACTATACACATTTTATAAATAAAAATCAATCATTTTTTTAAGCTGTAACAAGCATACTATCACATTTATAAAAAAAATAAAGAACTAACATTTTCTATAAAATAGTTAGCTAGCAATTAGTTTGCATTAAAATATAAAAGTGTCATATGAATATAATCTTTGCACGCACATAAAGATTTTTAAAATAAATTTGCAATCAAAAATCACCAAAACATTCTTATACTTACGTGTCATGTATGTCGTATTGAAAACTCATGAAAATACAAATTTAGGGATAATGCGTGTATGTTATCGCTTTCGTACTTTTCGTGTATTTTTTATACACAATATATAAAGCTTGTGTAGGCATTTATGATCTTCGTATCACGTCAGCTGATTTTATTGAACATTACATAATATTCAGTGATGCTTTTAAGTTTCTAACAAGCTGTTCTATTTTATATTAATTATAATGATAAACGAAGAAATAAAAAAAAATACTCTCTTAGTTATAGAGGAAATAAGCGGTATTTTAGCCATATAAACTACCAAATTTTAAACATCTTGATAATTCAGATTAGATCCTGACTTCCATAATTATTCTTTTCTAACTATGACCCTACTCTATCCAGCGTTATTTGAAACTTCAAATAAAAAAGACTTATTAACTTATTTATAATGTTGTGAATAGATGATGATTAATTTTTTATTTTTTTCGGCATCAAAATGTTATGTCTGGATCATAGTTTTAAATATTTTAATTAAAGGTTTGTTTATTTTCTCTAGAATGTACAATATGATAAAATAAGTTTAGTACAATTGATAATTATGATGGTGGTAAAAATGTGTAACCAAAAAGTGTATCGGTAATTTTCTATAATGATTGGATTTGAAATAAGCATTTTTAAAACCGTACATACAAATACAGATGTGAAAAGAAGTTTGAATATTTACATTGGTACAAGATTTTGCGTTTGATAAGATTTAACAAACATGTAGATTTAACCACAGTTTGTGAATTTCATATTCAAAAAAAAAAATCTGATATTGAAATGTATATAAAAATCATGATGTAGTAATATTTCTTAATTATTCCAACTATACACACAAATTGAGATGACTTGAATTATAATAATTCTGTCGTATTGTCTCTATGCTAATAACCGGTCCGCAAATCAACGTATACTTTAACAATCGGTTCGAATTAGCGAGGGCGAACCAGCTGCATGATACCACAGATAATATCCCCATGCTCGTGCAGGTTAACTGTGAAAATGGAAACATAACGAGGTAAAGTGGTACACAGAAACTTTGATGTTGCTATTACGCCACTTAGCGAGATACAGCGTGCACGTAGCTATAACATTGACAGCATTATGGTTTGCTATACAAGCAGGCTCATCATCAAAGTTCATTGTTCATATAAACGCGATTACTGAACAATATATCATAGAAGTATGTTGTAAACAAACCTTTATTTAACATGCGTTTAAATAAATTACCAATTTCGGTTTTGAAAATTAGTTTTTTTATACAGATTACACAAAGCTTAAAATCACTCAAAGAACACCATTAATATTGGATATAACACAAAATAATTTAGAATAAAAATGATGACTCAAATGTCAAATATAATAACTAGCTAGGAAACTTATATATACATTAATACGATACGTTACATGTATACAAAATTATTTTAGTATCGTAAATTGTCCTTATAAAATTGTAAGTATTCGGGGTTATTTTATGATTTTATTGTTAAATGACACAGGTAAATTTCAAAGAAGACAGTAACAGCGTAAATCATATGGTTTTAATACGTTCTTTAAAGCGGCTGTTTTCATGGAGTAGTAGCAACCAATAAGGTTAATTTTTTAAAAAAAAATTTAATTCTTCATATGTATCAAAATACATCACCTTTTTTAAATGTATCTAGATTATGACGCATATATCAAGGGAACTAGAAAACTGATCATAAGCAAAAATGATAAAAGTCCAATTTGTCACCATACATTTATAAATTAATGATTCAATTTCTATATAATGGGGCAGTACCGGAGTTTTCTTTGTTATTGGTAAATTATTAATTATTCGTCAAATAGTTTGTAAAAATAATTAACAAAGCGCATGCACAATGTCATTTGATGCACTTCCAAAATCCGATAAAAAGTACTGGGCGTATGCTTTTTGATAAAAAAAAAAAAATTTATAATCAACATTAACTTTTCCCATTCAAAATAGTTTTCACCACTTTACTACACTTATGCCAGAGCTTTTATGATCCTTTAAAGCACTTTTGGGACACAGCTTTCAGTATGTCGCTTAGTTTTCTTTGCGATTCTGTCTGCATCTTCTCAAGTTTGGTAAAATGTTATTATTTTGTAGATTTTATCATTTTTTGCAATAGACTAAAATCACAAGGGGGCATTTCTAGTGAGCACAGATAGCAAGGCATCATAACGATATTGTTTTTAGTCAAAAATCACGAACAAGCTATGAAGTATGGTGCATTTACGTCATGCAAATACTATGAGCTTGTTATTTATATGGGTTAATACATGCAACCGGCGTAGAACTGCAAAGTAGTAAGTAGTTCTTATTGACTTTAAAATTGTTACGAGGAATTTGGTTCAATATTATACCATATCGTTGTGGTAGAAGAAAAGAGTGATCATAACCTTCATATCCGATTTTAGCTTTTTTTGGCAGTGGCTCTTGAAAAAACATGTATCTAAACACGTATGTACCATGAACTAACCAGTTTCGAACTAACACAAATATGTATACTAATACTAATAGTTTGTAATATTTTCAATGACGCTTTATAATTTGGTTTTAAAAATCATGTCTACTCTCTATACTGGCAGTGAATTTGCAAAACCTTAATTAACTTCAATACTTACAGCTTTAAATGAGTCTCTCTTAACCATATCAAAATTTGAGCCTTTGCTAGAATATTTTCTATTATTAATTATTTACTCCGACACATATACGCTTTTACTGTTTACCATTATCCATTTATAAATAGATTAGCAGTGAACCATCGTCTTTATCAATGAGACTTCTGGCTGTATCATACTATTTTTATTACACAATATAGAAACACTATCTGAATAACGTAACATAAGTAAAGCTATTTCGTAATATACATTAGTGATATAGGCATAATATACATATAGAGCTTAATATACAAATCTAGAACGTATATTTATTTTGAATTAAAACTATTTATTTTTGCGTAAAAGTAGCCTAATGATGCCGAAAAGTAAATTCCGGGTTACAAACATCGATTAAAAAAGTAGTACCAATCTTCATAAAGTACCATCAGTCGTTAATTTATGCTATTTTCATTTTATTATGTCTGTTTATAAATCATGTCTTTAAGGAAAAAAATATAATTTCAAACTATTTCACTAAAAACTAAATTTAATCGAAAATAATATTCCGCGTATGAAATCATGGTAACACTATATTTAGTGATTCACCTTATGATATCGTGAAGATTACTTCCTTGTAATAAAAAAATCATATGGTTAAGCGATCATCCCTCCGACAATATCATGATGAGGTTTGATGTCACACCAGCTTAGTGCTTTACGATGAATCTATGAAAGTCTGGCTGTAAAAAAAATAAATCCTATCGTAACGGAATACAATTTCACGTACAAAATGATCACGTCGTTTTATAGGACATATTTCGTTTTTCATTATCATCCAACATTAGACTGTATCATTGTAAATTTTATGATTATAACTACACAGACAACAAAAAGCACATACTCAGGTCAGTATTTTGCCAAATAATTCTATTTTAGTGATAAAGTTAAACGAAAATAACATTTTCAAAAAATAATTATCAACAGAAAATTTTATAATTAAAATACAACTGTGTTATTATTATTTAGTTATTATTAATAAAACAATATTAGAGTATTCAGTAGTTAAATAATATAGTAGGATAAGATACCAGCTGGGTTGAGAAAAATTTGTCAAGATCTGTCGTATTTTTAGATTGTGAAAATCAAAGTGGACAATCTTCACAATGTGTAAATTCATGTCTTTCACTTTCGGAGCGGATATTGTAAAAAAAGTCATTTTTTTTCAATAGATTTACTAGATATCAATATTTTTATCCAGGCCATTTTTATCAATTATGCTTAATTTATTGATATGAGATATCAAAGTTTGAATTAACGTAACAAATACATTTTCTAGAAACACGTGTTTCTATAAAAATAATACAGAATAAGTTTCAATACATAATAAGTAATAATTTTAATGAAAAGTCTGTAATATTCATTTATTTCTTAAAGTCTTATTGTTATATTTTCAATGTGTATTTATTTTTTCCGCCAATTCAGCATACACTCCTTCGTAATTATTTGTGTATAAAATAAAACTATTTTTGCGTGGTACAACTTAACATATTTGTGGAACAGTGGAATATTACCACCAAAAGGACATGAATTTGCCCCGCTGGTAATTTGCCACTACTATTTGCCCTGTATCTCAGGGAATCCCAATATTGTATGTCTTTCTTTATTTGTGAATTATACAATAAAATAAATTTCAAGAAAAATAGTCAAAATATTAGTAATTTACAAGGAAATGGGCCCTTAATTTTATATATTTTACTGTTATAATATATAAATTCTAGTAACAGAATATTATTGTGATTTAAATAATATACTAAATGTATAATATTTCTAAATTTTTTTTTTACCATTTTCGCTCCCAACTTAGAGCATATGGATCTACACAGTGTAAAGATATCCACTACAAAAGAGGAGTATATGGATCTTCGCAATGTGACGACGTCTTGAAAGATTATTTTTCACGACAATTATTTGTTAGACAATCACTAAACCCAATGGACATCCAGTCCTGCATTTTCGGGTTTTAAAGAATCTGACAGTTGGGGAATCGAACCCGCATTCCCCGGATCGCAAGGTGCGCACGCTACCAACTACACTATCAGGGAGACAAAATGTAATTAATCCTACAATAACTAACTAATGAATACATTTCAGACATCATTCTGACACATTAATATTCATTATTCTTAAATGAAAAATAAAAAAAGGATCATATTTTTTTTTGATCGACTCCGAGATATCTTAATGCGCGTTCATTGAATGAAACAAACTCATTTCGTGCAGTTTAATTTTAATATAAGATACATTATACCGAGCAATAAACACAATATAAATGTCTGACTACGGTAACTAAATAAAAGAATTCAACAAAATAAATTCCAATTGAAATGGTAATTTGGCTAAGTATTAATATTAAGATATATTTTTGTACAAAAATGGTTTGCTTAAGAATACACTATACATATTTAATAAGCTGTGATTGTAGTTGTGTAAGCGGCGTTTCATTGATGCTGTGTACATTAAAAATAAGCCATTACAATGAGGTTCCTTGACGTCCGCATTTTTCCAGAAAAAGCGAGGCTTTTGGATTCGATGGCGTGTCAAAAAATAATACAAAAGTCTGTAATCTGGGCACGTGCTGAAGCGATATCAGGCCCCAGTTTAAGAGTACATGTTTATTCCAGCCGTTCCCGTAATTAACACGTCCTACTGATGGATATTTGTTGTAGCTATTTTCTACTTTCTCTCGTATACTTACTTAGTTACAAATGAAAATTAATCCTTTTTGCGTGATTAAACAAAGCAAAAACTTACTAAGTAAAAGTGCTTTTTTTTGTCTTTGCACAGTAGTCCCCACAATTAAACGCCTTCAATATGATTTTATAAAAACTATTTTTTCCATTATCATATTACATGATGTGGCTATATGATGGTGAACTAGTGATGGCAATAGCTGTGTTTAACAAAAGTCTCGGTAGTTGATATTCTCCATCTGAGTAAGTTGAGTATTGATGAATTGATATTTTTTTATAATTTTTTAAAATAGGTTCCGTCTAACGCACTCGGCAGACCTTCATTATTTTTTTGTTGAAAATTCTTTGTTTCTACTTATATAACTTGTTTTTTTATATTTGCCTTATTTCTCATATATATTTTATAATAATCTTTTTAATTTTATTTTAAATATTGTAGATTGAATCAATCATTTCTAAGCCCTTCAGCGTGTTTATATCTCTTCTCTTATACTATGTTTGCTTCTAAAGTGGAACATATGGATCTACACAGTGTGAAAATATCACTCCAAAAGCGGAGTATATGAATCTTCGCAATGTGAAGACGAGCTGACAGATTATTTTTTACGAAAATTGTTTGTCAGACAATGGGCATCCAGTCCTCTATTTTTGGATTTTTAAAATCCGACAAATGGGGAATCAAACCCGCATTCCCCGGATTGCTAGAACCGCACGCTACCAACTACGCTACCGGGGAGACCTAACGTTTATATAAGTATAATATTTATACTTCGAAAATAATTAATATCGATACGAATAATTTGTAAGTAACCTATTATATTCTCTACCAGTCACTTTTAAATTGTGATATATATGTACACAATATTTCAAATATTTTACTGAACTACTTATACAAAAAGGGCGGAAAATAACCAACCATCGACCAACTCCTGACTAGTGGGGTGGTAGACATCGGGATAACTAAGCTGAATAGCTTTAATTTGTTGACTTTTAAACAGCCTTCTTAAGTATATGAACAACAAAAGATATTGTAGAAATTACAACAATATTATTTTCAAACCAATGAAGATTCACATTGTATATTTAAGGGAGGATGATTATGGCTTCCGAATTTTTTTTTAGTCTGTATGTTAATGAAGAGTGTTTTCGAATGATAAGAAATTTCATGTATCTATTTATGTGTGGTATTTATAATATATAAAAACTTTAAATCCCGAGGAAAAACATCATAAGCCATAAATAAGGTCATGTTATACTGTAATAATGTTTACCTAAATAATAATAATGATTAAACAGTAAGTGGTTAATTCAAAAAAGATTTTATGATAATATTAAAAGCAAGTTTGCTTTATTCTGAAAAAATGAAGATTGAGGTGCCGTCAGCGAAAAGAGTTACCTCAACAAATTCAATCTGTAATAAGCTAAGGCAAAATATTAGCAGGCAAATCGATTAATATTATAAGTTGCATATATAAGCTCGTTCACCACGCCCGCTCCAAATAAAATAAAATACATAAGCCCGTTCTATGTAAAAGCTTTCATAAGAAAATCATGAGCTTTTGGTTTTTTTGTGTACCCAAATAATTACAATTAAATTTAATTATTAGATTACTGGCATGTGAGATTAATTAAAACCACATTAAATAAGCTTGTATCATCACACCATCTGATTATTTAAATACAGGAGTTTATATATTCAAACCGTGCAGTTATTAAAATCTTCTTAATTTCAAATTCAAGACGTTAATATTATGTATATAGCAAGGATAGTAAATAGAAGGTACTCATACAAAGATTAGCATACGAGAAATATTTTTCATAAAGAATTATATCTATTTTTGTATTTATTTTACTACCCTACAATCAACAACATACTAACCCACCCGGCATATCTTAGAAGTAATAATATCACGCAAATGTTTTCTAACAAAAAATAAAATTTGTATTTTTTTATATCTGTATTACGCAATTTTATTTTTTTATTATTTACCATTTCTTTATGTTGTATAAATATATTTATAATTTATTTTGGATAATATACATCATGCTTTGTACATATTTTACTGATATATTTTTTATTATGTACTTAACTTTACCTTGTGCACGATTATCAATAATTACAGGGTAAAAATACATTAAAAATTTATTTAATTTTTCCATGTTGGCTAAATCATATTTTTTATGTTTACCGTATGTTTTTTTATATGATAACAACCATTTTTTACGATTTTTTTTTTTATAATTACAAGATTTATTTTTATTTAAATAGTCAGCTATATCACGGTTACTTTATTCATACAACATTTTCCACCCAAAAGTGGAGCATGTGGATCTCAATAGTCTAAAGATAACCACTAGTAAATAAATCTCTACCATACCAAAACTTTTCCTGACAATTTTTTTTCACGAGAATTTAATGTCGTCCAATTGCACAATCTATTGGGTGTCCAGGCTTGCATATTCTAATTATTTAAAATCAAGCAGCTGTAAAATTTGATCGCACAATATCTGACTTCAAGGCTCGCATACTGGACCTCTAGGCTGCCAGGGAGACATAAATAAGATACTATATTAAAATATATATTTGACTAATTTAAATTCAATACAGTTGTGTGTTTTACTGGCAAGCCTAGTATTTCGAACTATTGAATATTACTTGATTATTTTTTCTCCATATTTTAAATTATATATTTTCGATTACTTAATATAAAGAAATCGGAAACTTAAAAAAATATCCTTATAACGTAAAATGGGCATTATATGTCTAGCACATTTTATTAAATAATAAATCTGTTCAAGGTAACACAGTAAAAACATGACATCGTTCTTTGAAAGTAAAAAAGTATCGAGAAAAAAATACAAACTAAAAAACGCTTTCGTTGAAAACTAACTGAAAGAAAAAAATATCCAAGAACCTTGTAAACTAATCTCCTGTCTTGAAATTCAACCGGTGTGTGGCGTAAAGATTAAGACATATCTTGAATAAAGCAAGGCTAAATTTTCACTTGAACGATGTATGACAGTAGTTTCGTATTTATCATATTTAGTTGATGAGCGTCCTCGCTTGGCTGACTGACACTGGATGCTGATACGTTTTACTGAACAGCACACACGTAAAGCGTCGAAATTTCCACATATTATGTTCAAAATAAGCTCATCACGCTACTGCTGAAATTTATCTTGTCTTTTGTATATTTCCAAGAGACAAGGCTTTTTGACAAATCTCTTTAGCGGAACTGTGAACAAAATACATTAGTTATCGAAGTTATATAACCAAATTTCAACTTATCAATCCTACAAAATCCTTGATAAACTTTAAAATTTATCAAATAATAATTAAAATTGAATCAAGTGCTTTCGGGACTTAACTTATCTTTTGTGTGATGAATATTGTCTCTAGCGTTGCCATGATAATATCTAAATACACATTTTACTATTTTAAATGCGTTTTAAGTATGGTGGTTTTTACGTTTTTTCTATATTTATTTCTTAATTTCATTCATTTAGATTCTTAGATAATATTTTATATTAAAATCTTATCGTTAATATCGCTTTTTCCTTGCGTAAAATTCTAGCTAAGCGATTTTTAACGTCCTGAAAAAACAATATGCTGGAATACTTTTTCCTGATCGCAAATTTTACAAACCCTCTTTTATAAACCTTGATTCTAAATTAAGATATTATTTGGCGTTTTTTGCTTACATCCCTTTAATACAATTTTCATTATATTTAAGAAATTGTGATCATTGAAGAAAACTGATAGTTCCATCTTTTTGCTATTTTTACAGTCGGTTTTAATATAGTTTACTATATTATTTAAATATAATAAAATTTTACTAATAAAACAACCATTTTTAAGAGAGTTTTTGCCAACCAATCGTACAATGTAACGCGTAACCATGTTTTATAGATCAATATACATTTCAATCGTGTTGATTTTTTATATAATATTATTTTTTTGAGAAACTATGTGAAGCTTATTTTTGGCCATGTGGCATAAAATTAGAGATTTTAATAGTCTTACATAAACAACATTGATAATTATTCAAATCTAGCTACTAGAATTTATCAAAGACAAAAACAAATTTGCAAATACTTTGAGGTACTCAAAACGTCTAATTAATGCTGATAAAACGTGATCTTGGATAATAAAAATGAGTATTAAACTTTTTTGTGGGTATTTTCCAAGATGAGATTGAATATAAAATAAATACTCCACCCATTCAATATTCTAAAAGGTTTCATGATTTGTTTAAAGCTAGACCAACGTCGCTGAATAATTAAACAGACCTTAACGTAATTTTGATAAACATGCATTAAATAATACGGGATAAGCCCTAAAATTTACATTAATTTGCATCAACGCACAACACTAACGAGATATATAGCCATGTTTTGTAACATGTGGCTATTTGTTTATACGCTACATTAGTAAAATCATTATTTCAAAAGTTTGAGGATATTTGTTGCCAGACGTTGGCTTTGAAAATTATAAAACTCTCTCGCACAAACGAATGTTTTAAATTGCAAAGTTAGAATTGGCATTAAAATATGAACGGTTGAATTATTCTATTGTATTACATCTTACAAGCGAAAATACTATCGACTGTATTGTCAAACGGTTTTGTCTTTATCGCTTACTTTTTATTAAAGATAACATAAAAAATAGAAGCATATGCTAGTAAATATACTTTGCATAAATCGTATTGTAATCGTAATCGTGTGAAGCCTATTATGAATCCCAAATTTTAACAAATATATTTACTTTCCAATTTATCATAATTTGTTTGGCAAGTTTTCCACAAACAATTTTTACATTCCATTTACAAATAAAGACCGCTTTAAATATTTAAAATAACAAATGCATTAAAATAGCACTGCAAACTTTTGTAGATGTCCGCTTTTGATACCAACGTAGAATAGAATTTGAATCTCAAAGCTGCAAAGGATAAAGAATTCAAAGATACAAGGCTGAATTTAGCAATTAAACAATAATCTATTCTCTTGAAAAAAGTACTTATTTCATTTCTTAGCTAATGTGATATTATGAATTAAATTGTGAATTATTTAAAACTGGTAAACTTCCATATGTGAGATCACTGTTAGCGACCCGG
>JAGVSQ010003976.1:0-20362 GCA_022683975.1 Rhyacophila evoluta
TCAGAATTTAAAATCAATTTCCATCAAGCACCATCAGTCGAAAATATTAAATATACATATCGTCACCGTTCTACCAAAAATTTAAGTCTTTTTTAAGCATCTTTAGCGACAGTTGCACCATTTATATTATTTTTATAGCCTATAAAAACACTGTTATTTTTTGTCGTTAATTGGCAGCGTTCATGTTGGTTGTATTTTTCTCCAATATTTAATTTTTATCATTATATACAAGTTATTTCTTCCTATACCTTCCTATAAAATGGATTATCTTAAAACTATGTTTTTGTGATTAAATTTTTTGTCAGTACGTTGACAATATATAAATCAAAATGTGAATATTTAAAGTGAATGATTATGTTATCAACAAGGTGGTCAAAAGTTCGATTTTGTTTTTGTTCATGATTCAACGTTTTTTCAGGTCGTGATAAACGTTCCTTCGGAAAGTTATGACTGCGCAGGAGGACATTCACTTTTTCTAATAGAGAAGATAAGAAAGGGAATAATTTAAATTTCGTCCGGGAAAAATGAATTAAGTAATAGATTTTACATTTCCTTTGTGGTGTCTGATCATTAGTTTATAAAGTGGGTGGTGCGTATAACATACATAAATATATCAGATTAGTTTCAATAAAAGCAATACTTATGGAGTATACGAGAGTCAACTAACGTGTAGCTGTTTATTATGCCAAAAGATAACACGAACTTCTGCTAAACCATCATTATTTACTTTCATTCTTTTGCGTGTTCCGTAATATTGTAAATAATTAAAACCACCCATTTACCATTTCTAGTCTGCACGATAATCGAGAGGTTAGCGTACATGCCTAGCATTCGAAGAATGTTGAGTCGATTTCCACATTTGTCAGATTTTTAAAAACACAAATAAAAAAAACGAATGACTGGTTACCCATTTGGTAGAGCAACTGTCTGACAATCAATTTTCGTGAAAGATAATAATGTCAAGGCATATCTTAATATTGTAAATATCTATATATCCCACTTTCAGATGGATATCTTTCCATTGTGCAGATCCATTTGCTTCACTTTCGAAGCGAATATGGTAAAAAAATAATATCACAATATATTCGGCGAAGTAACGAGATAGTGACTTAGGAGGATTCTGGTTAGTGACAGGTTGGAAGCGCCACGTGGTGTCCGTATGCTTCACTTACAGAAAAAAATATAAAACAAAGAGAAAATAGAAATATCTGACTGTGTATTAAGTTTTGATAACTGATATTTGTGACAAATATAAGATGCATGGTGTTAAGATTTCTATAGAAAATAAAGGAAAAACGACAGACGCAGAAGTTAAAATTAATTTGGCAATAAGTAGAGAGTGCCTTAAAAAAATATTTACATCAAAAAAATTGACGATAAGTCCTTATAAAAGTGCTGTGTAATGTATATTTGCATGTTTTAATTAAGGAGGAGCCTTAAATAATGATAAAATGATTTTTGTAAAAATTTTAGGATTTTGATTTTATCTAATTAAATTGTTTTATGGAAATTTGATATATACTACACGTGTTTCATTAAAGATAAATGGAACAAAAGCCACAACTACCGATGTTCACGTTGTCTTCAAAACGCAAAACTTCCTACAAAGCCTCTATAGATAAAAAGAAAAAGGGAAAACGGAAACAAAAAGGTGCTAAGAGATAATATCTTGTATACCCTGAATTTATCTTTGAAGAACAACCTGTTGAACGTAGAAGTTTAGTTTAAAAGGAGATTAAAAACATTACACACCCGCATCGTCCAAAGTTTGATACCTAATTTAATGAATAAATACGGGTGACTGATATTATTTCCAGGTAATACGTAATAAGCGAAAGGACTCCTCCTGTTTCATATGAAAAGAAATATTGTATTGCATGATGAATATATTATGGCTAATTTAAAGAGTAATTCAATTATTAAAAGATCAAATAAATGCCCCTTGTAATTAATAATCTATTAAGCGTTATTTATTAATCTTTATCACCTGTAAATATTAAGTATATAAATATTTATTCGTTGGTCATTGTTTCTGATGGAATACTCCTGGGTACACAGGCGTAATAGGCTTTGATAGATAATCCAATGTATTCATCTATTCAGCAAGATGCATTTGGTTGAATAGATGAATGTAATGCACCAGTGGCTTACATTTACCTTGAATAGAGGTTGTAGTTTATCTATACAATAGTATACTATCACGTAAGTAATAGTTTCTTTTGCTAAAATATATCGAAAAATATCATTCTTTAGATATATCGCCCACCTAGTTATATTTCAGGAAAATGTTTAAAAGTATTTAAAATTAAAAAGTGACGACATTCATATTTTGATTATTTGCCTATTATTATATTCATAATCGACCGTGTTGAGGCAAAACGCATTAACCCTCAAAGAACAATAATGCAGTTAATAAGGTTTGATTCCTCTTTTCTGCTTGCAAATTTGGTAAGTGCTTCTTTTTAGTAAATCTATGGGAAAGTTGAGCTTAGATAATAATTCAGTATTTGTAGCTTGGTTCATTTACATTGCGATTCTAAAAATAAAGCACTTTTCAAAATAGTGAGGGTAAGTGCCTTTTACCTAAGCAGAGTCGAACCTAAAGCAGATGGTACAATTGTGCGCAGCTTATACAGAATAAATCTTTTTTGAGGCGCATATTTTTGGGTACCGTCAAATAATTGTGATCATTTTTATAAGAATTCGCCCTCAATTTTATTTATCAATTTCTCAAACCTATAGATGTAAAACTTTGATGTAAATAACGATAAGAAAAAATATCTTTCCATTTCTCTGCCATATCCGCTCTCTATGAAAAGCATATGGCTACCACATGGCGCCTACAGGATTCTCTGTCATCTGCCAGTCGCCTTGTAGCCTTCCAGGTCATACTGATATCCTTTGATTTCGTTGAATATATACTGTGGATAGTATTCAACGGCCTTACAGATTGCTAGAATCCTACCGGTCAAAAAAAGACACAAGCACGATCGAAGCTCTCGCAGTTTCAGGACCGCTGCATGACGTGATACTTTAAAACATACTGTCAAAATAAAACTGATTTTCTGCGTAAATGAACATGTTTTCCCTTACACCTACATGATGTATCTTAAAAAATGCAGACACGGGATTTTAAAAGGATATTTCCGGTTTCTAACAATTCTCAAACTAGTACACTAAAATAATCAAAATTAGTTGGCGACCAAACGTAAAGTTGATCAAAACATGAAATATTTACTTCGGTAGATAACTGTT
Source organism: Rhyacophila evoluta (assembly GCA_022683975.1). Taxonomy (NCBI): domain Eukaryota; kingdom Metazoa; phylum Arthropoda; class Insecta; order Trichoptera; family Rhyacophilidae; genus Rhyacophila; species Rhyacophila evoluta. The sequence goes on from JAGVSQ010003976.1 coordinate 3,256, forward strand.
GTCAATTAAAAATATGAGTTTAAAATTCATATTTATTTAAATAATATTTGGAAAAAGATAATTTCTTTTCAAAGCACTAAACAGTTTGGGACTGTTAATGTACGGGTTTAAATATGAAAACGTACGAATGTTCTTGCTCGTCCCAACAATTATAATAATACTTTTGTACTGTTTTAGTATTCACACCGCGAAAGCTTTTTATTAGAGTAGCTTTTAGGTAAAACTAGGAAAATTGTTACAGGTCTGTGTTTTTGAAAAATCTTCCTCACTTGTTTATTTATGTATAAAATATCGATACGAATGGCCTTAGGACAATTGAATTGGGCTTGATTGAGCGCGACCGGGTATCATGTGAAATTTACAAGAAGAAAATATCTACAGTATAAAAACGAATTCTCGAAGGGTCTTCAAAACGACACACGAAAAGAAATAAATATGCATACATTATTTAAGAAATATCTTCGCGAGAAAAAAATGCGCAGGGCTGTTGTAATATTAAATAAGACATGTGTAACAGAAATTATTAACGTTCAAAAGTCTTGGATACTTAAGCATGCCTAATTTGAGTTCTCAGGTTTTAAACTATAATATTACTAATTAAATAATAATATAATATCAAAGTATCCGTCTAACAAGTTTAGCTAAATTATTTTAAAAACTAAACCTCACTTAAAGTTAAATTAATATTAATTTAATAGAATTATGTAGCCCCAGTAGCCGAATTAATAAGCTTGCGTGTTACGGTATTTGATATTAAGAGTTAAAATCTCGCAGCTGTTTAGTGATTAAAAAAAAGCTAGTCTTATTGAACAGATTGAATAATTTGCTGAAAGATAATCCGCTAGAAAGACGCGTAGAAGATAATGTTACCAGACAGACTGTGTTTGAACTTTTCAAAAGTATAAACTTCAATTTATTGCAAAGTTACAGGCATATATAATATAATACATATCGTCACCGGATTCCTATACCACGCTAGCGAAAAATTTACTGAAACATATATTTTAATTCCATTTGATTTCAAAGCTTTAGATTCGTTTATTTTCTTTCATAGAATGCCGGATGTTTGTTTAAATACTTTAAACTGACGTTTTTATTAGCATTTCGAAATATTTTTTATATTATATTTCATTAACAACGTTTTTTTTCTTTTTATTGTATAACTTGTATTATAACGCGTTATTGCATGTCTGACGATGATATGCATATATTATTTCATGTAAACTAACAACATTGTTGAGGAATATTAATCTCACCAAACACGTTTTCTAGACAAACACTTATGAACCGACAGAAAAAAAATAAACGAATTATTATTTCAACAATAAGTATGATGAAAATGAAAAAAATTATCATGAAATCATCACGAAAATTTTTTGATTAATTAAGGATAGTACAGATTTTTGTGCTAACGTAATCGACGTTGACTTTGTTTTTTGGACTACACGAGTATCGAAAGCAAACACGATTGCAAAAAACGAATAAGGCTGGAGCTACGATAGATACGCGACAGCGCGTTGGCAGCAGAGACGCAAAGTAGCTATGCATAGTTGTGTGCAAGTGAGCAAGTCCAACAGCGCAACAACACGTTGTCGTCACAAAAACTTGCCCACTTGCTCACTCACCTATTTATGGCCATTTTGCATCTCTGCTGCCGACCCTCTGATGCCAAAGCTCTGCTATTGTAGCTCCGGCCTTGTGATAAATCATGAATGTAGATATACTTAGAGATTTAACCAGAAAGTCTATATCCGAACTATTATTATTATGAAATTGTCTTTATTCAAGTATTTGTTTATTGTTATGACTATATAATATTACTAAATAATATAATAACAATAACAAACTGACTATAGTATTACAATATATTCAATCTTGACATGTTAGTTGTTTGTTTATAACTAAATCCATTAACTTGCCGCATATATTACAAGACAGACTAAGTGTTCTGAATGTTTGTTTTATACAATTATATATTACAATGAGTTACAATACGGGGATTTATGAATTAAAAAAAAGCACGAAGTTCTTTAATTATGATTCATAAAAGTTCTGAAAACGAAATGATCTGAAAAACGAACCGTCCATTAATTTATAACAACTTATTGTCGCAGTCTCTTTTCAGCCAATTAAAATTTCCTAAAACTTTTGCCAGGAATTAATAACAAGATAACAGTAAAAATGTACGAATTATTTACAGAAAATATTTAAGCAAAAATATAATCACATTAACACTGAATCTATTCATTGAAATATATGACTTTTCTCCTGGATCTATCCTTTTAATCCTAATCTAGAAAGATAAGGATTTAAATAAAATTAATATGACCGTATTTAAAGATGGCTGTGTACTTGGTTAATGCCTTTTTAAAAAGGTTGTTCCGTTGAAAGCTTTTCAGATAGTATATAATCTCCCACTTAGAAAGCTTTATAAAAAGGAAATTAGTTCAACGAAACTTTTCTACTTACAATGTCATTAAAGCAATCTATTTAAATACTTAGTTAGTTAAGATTGTAATATTGCAGATGCGTTACTGAAAGTGGAACTACTTTAAAATTTTAGTAGACGATACAAAGGCTTAATATTAATTTTATATTTCAAAAATAAATCAGTTTTATCAATAACTATTTGTTTTGTAATTTTATTGGTAAATTAGTGCACACATTTATTATATTGATGGCCAAAAGGTAAGCTGCGATGGTGGAGGTTGCTGATTTAAATTATAAAACTACACAATTTTTTTTAAAGCTCAATGATTCATTATTGAATGTAAACTCAGCTGTATGATGGACAAATAAAAATGCTGACTATTCATCCATTTTTCTTACACCCGACAATAGTTAAGCATATCCTTGAGCTCCGATATCAAACAACGATCTTATGTATTCGTCGGGAGTAAAAAAAATACCTAATGCTTGGACACCTCGCAGTGAAGTGCAATGTGATTAAAAATAAGCAGTTATTGACTAACATTCAACATTAGTAGAAAAATAATAATATACGTCTTCCCGTTTGTTATTCGTCTCGGTGCATCAGATGGAAAGTGTTTATCTTTAGGAATCATTCATCACTAGGAACCGTAGGCTTAACTTCTGTAAGTGTAAATAATAAAATAGATAAATGAAATATGATATATGATAAATGATTAAAAGACTGAATACTATATAACTCGAGCAAATAATTATTCACTAAAAGAAATAGATATATTTTTACTATTCGATCAAATTAGTATTTCACAGCTATAAACGCCAACAGAATTAATAATGTGTGACCTGTCTCAGTCCTAACACCCAGTCTTGCATTAACAGTCCATGGATTGCAAGCAGACGAACTGAATGGATGCGAGTAACATGAGTCGAGGGGGATATTTCCAAAGTTATTGAGTTTCCAAATTTTAACTTGTGGTAGAAACCGACTTGTTAAGAACGAAATTTACTAACCATTCTTCTAAGTGGAAATGAATATTGGTTGAACGAATCGTGTAAAATCATTTTTTATTAAAAATATTACGATTGAGTGAAGGCTAATCAAATACACTAAATCTGAATAAATAATAAGGCATATGTCTTGAATATTCTGAAAGTCTAATAGTATATAGATACACATCCGGACTTACTCGGAATGCGATGTAAAAATAAAGTTTAAAGCTGGAAATAGTAGATGAGGTAATATTGTCCCAGTGATAGATCACTAAACACTGGTGTGTCCGTGTCGGTGATTAAGCTTGAGTCTTACAACTGCAAGATCGGATATTCAATAGGTTGAGTGATTGTGGAGATGAAATATTTAGTTAATTTTCTGATTGGTACAGTTACGCATTATGGATGTCCATATGCTACACTTGTGTAGATGATACGGTATACAAATATAAGATTAATTAGGCTAGATTTGTTACTATTAAATAACGCTTGCTATAAATAGTGTGAAAACTTTGAAAAAAGAACAAATAACGATATCTAGATGTTGTATTTTACGGAAAAGAGAAGGCTCGTTTACACTTTTTCATTTTTGTCACAAAGGACTTCTCAGAATGGTGAGTTAAAATGTCTGGAGAGTATACAATAAATTGAAGACATTCACACTTGACGAAGCGGACGAATTTTGCGACTGTCTCTTTATAGAGGTCCAGCATTTACAGGTATGGTATTTAAAGATAAAAAAGTCGTACGGCAATGAGGTCACGTAGAATATTTACTGAAAAATAAAGTACGCATAACTGCCTAAAGTTTAAAATGTTCAAACAAAATGAGGGAATGAGCCTACATTTGTCTTAATTTTATTTAAACATGAACTGTTACTACACAAAATACTTTACTATAACATATATATTTTTCATTGCTTAGTTTTCAGCCATTTTCAGCTGCTTATGGTCCATATAGAACACTAGCATTTCTATCCATCACCCGCCATCTCACATTGTAAACCGTGGGATAACGAAAGTAATGCTATCTTCAAAGTGCTAGAAGTATCCTAGTAGCAGCTTCCTAAGACCTTGGTTGGCGTGCACTAGAGTGTGTGTGATTTATATTCTAACTATTTACAGTATAGGGCACATAAAAATATTACATATAATTGATAACGTGTTTCAACGCCTATGCGGCTGATTTGTAAAGTGTACATGCTACAATAACTGGCATATTATAAAGATATAAATCTATAACGGCATGAACAAGAGAAATAAAAGACGACCTCTAAATGAGTTTATATGAGAAAAAAAGAGATTAAATAAAAACCATTTTTTTTAAAAATATGTGTAATGAAAAATACGGAAGCAGGACACACGATGGTTTAGTGGGTCATTTAATTTAACTCACTAAAATCTGAGACTTCATACAAAGTTAATTATTTAAAACACGTAGTGCTAACGTAGGTAGGTTGTGTATTTTTATTGTTATCTAAAAAAATATATACGTGCTTCACAATGTGCAACTTCTTCCATACTACCTATAGCACTTTTTTGCCAAGCTTCACGGTAATCTCCGTGAACTTCGCAATACAAATTAGATGACATGTATACAATATTTATGGCAGACATCATTTCAACTAATTTATTGGTTTAATTTGGTCGATAATCATTTGTAGCCATATGTAAGAATAGATCATTATTGCAAAAATAGTATTTTGCTTTGTTTTGTTGCTTGCATCAAAACGGCAAATATGGACAAAAGTATTTACAGAATATAGTATTCAATTATTTATGTTAACTAATAAATCGTTTTAATCATGACATTTCATGATTTATTTTACACTTTATCTTTTCGTAAGACGCTCAATAAAGGCAAGCTTATGGTGCCCATTCACCTACAGTCCACATACAGACCGGGACCTGTCAGTCCAAGACGATGATTAAGATAAAGGCAGGCCACACATTGTACAGTCCGCGGCAGACATTTTCAGACGGCAGACAGTCTGATCGATAGGCGCGTGCTGTATGCCATGCTCTCCCCACCTACAATCGCCGGACTGTAAGCGTATGGGCACCATTAGACCAATAGTAATAATATAACAAATAATTAATAATTTTTATATTCCTAGGAACAGGCAAACGACATATCTATTTTCCCATAATTTATTTACGAATGCGTTACGGAATTATAAAGTCACCATTACCAAGCCGATGCTTCAATAGCTTCCGAAGCTAAAAATCAATTTCGTCCGCTTTGTGTTGGTGATCTATGTTGCATTGTTGTTGTCCTTTATTTTTGACATATTTGTATTTATCAGGTGAGTAGCTAAAATTATCGTAGATATATGAAAATAATGATAGTTTCCAACGAAAGGTTAAATAATATATTAAGGATAATATTGTAAGTGATTCGTAGTTATAATATATCGATTTTTATCGTGCGATATAAATACATATATCTTTCCCGTGAAGTGAAAAGTCACCATGTAAAATTATCGGTGAAAAATAGTTAAATACGTCAAAGTACATAATTTTGACTATTTTGCATCTATGGATGAAATCAATCACTAATAATTAATTCAAACTCAATTGTAGATAGAAATACCCATTACTGGTTTCGAAAAAGACAGCGTCTACTAGAAAAGCATTGACTAACTAAGCTTTTTCAAAACCTAATTTAAATATAAAAACGTTGGTCTATTCGTTTAAAAAATAGAAACAACTTTATTCAAGTTACGTTGTAGAGACATGTTGGGTGAGATTAGAAATCGTTTAACACAAAATATTCGTACTAAAAGGTGTAATGAAGAACATTTTTTTTGACGTTGTAATAACGGTATATATAAATATAAATTTCATACATATTTATGGCAATTCGTGATAATTTAAGAAATATTCTATGACGTCTTTGTATCAACTACATTTGTTTGTTCCGATATTACCATAGACAAAATAACCATCGACATAATAAATTAACCTGAAAATTTTGAATTATCATAAATTATTCCCCAATGGATAATAATTTGTTTAATAAATAACCGTTATAAAACATTGACAAATCAAAGTACACGTAGTAATGTGTCATATTTAATAAGATATGTTTTATAAAATGACAATGAGAAAAAAATATACACATGCTCGGTTGTGTTCTCGAAACTATTTTTACGCTACATGGTATTATTTAAAATCGTGTATGTATATTTAAGATAATTTTTAAAATGGACATAAATAACGGCACACGTATGAATATATTTACTAGAATTGTATTAATTCGCATTTTTATTGGGTAACAAGAGAGAAATTATTTTTACAATATATACAATATAAAAAATGCATATAACATTTGGATTTCATTGTAATATTTGTTATAGTATTTTTTATTTGATTTATCAAGCCCATTTATATGATAAATGACATTCTGATGCAACATTACGGTAATACATCAAGTTATCCTAGTTATAATTCACGTTGACTTTCAAGATTTTTCCTTGTAGCTGTTATCGATAGTAATAAATATGTGGACATAAAAATTGTAAACATTTGTGAGATGTGTAGTATGGAGGTTGATTTGGTCCAAAGAAACACTCTCACTTAATCTTTAAAGTTACGATACATTATTTTTGAAACATTAGAAAGTTAAAGTTTCGTGAAAAAAGACGCGTACAATGAAGTTAGGAACGAACGACGAACGGCGCGGCTCTTTACTGGTTGAAGTGTTGATCCGAACTGCGGAGAAAGAGTGAAAGCTCGGCCGTGCGTCGCTTCTTAAGAATTGTCGGAGTGTTGGCGATAAATATGAATATTTTTCTCCTAGAATTATTGGTTATTAATTTAATGTATCAATGACGCTTATAATTTAAAAAATCCAGCATAATCAAAACAAATTAAGAGTCGTATAAGCCGTATACTCGTTAAAAGAAGGTTATTATTTTTTAGTGATTTTTTTACTACCACGGAACTAACTAACTAAATAAATAATAAACTATTCTGAATAATCCAAAACTGGACCCGATACCAGAGTAGTGGGTTATTATATCAACCCATTATTTGTATCTATGATATATTAAAGTGATAACCAGACAAACGGGCACAAAACAACCGCGAGCTGGAACGTGTAAGTTTAAATAAACTTACACTGTGAGATGGTTGAAAAATGTCAAGTGGAAGTATTTATTTATTTTTATTTACTTCGTCGATTGGTCGCGACTTTTCAAGTCAAAAAAAATAAAAAGTTACAAGAGTGTAGGAGGTAAAAAAAGATGTCTTATCGGCTATGTAACCTCTGGACTAAGATGTTAGAGAATTAGTCACGCTATATAATGTGATTCTTCTAGATTGTTCACATTTCTTTTCCATTTAAGTTAAAAACCATTCTGTACTAGACTGGACAAATAATAATAAAAACTGTTTATTTTGAGAAAATTATTTGTTCAAGATCCAGACCGATTTATTTTAATTAATAAAGAACATTTGCTTTTTCCAACAACTATTTAACCTTCTTTAAGTAGTATTGATAATAATGTAACAGCCAAAATATTTATCGGTATAATTGATAAATTTGTACAATTATAATTATTTATACTAACCAATTTCCATAACATGAGTTTTTATCTAGTAAACGATTTATCTAGGGATGTACCGTTATCGACTCAAGTGAAAGTTAAATTCAAACCAGTTTTCATAAATATTCAATATTTTCTTTTTTTTCCATTAAAAATATGTCTAAAATGAAATATAGTGTATTTGAATGAAAATCTGTATTTCCTTAATTTTTATTTAACTATAATGATGCAATAAGACGTGGAAAATAATAAGAATTAATCAACTGCATATGCAACTTATAACCTATGAAACCATATTTAAGTATGAGTTCTAGACATTCTTTAATTCCTCCTCACGCCTTTCGTGATAACTCGAAATAGTCTAAAGGGTACTTGAGGGCTTTACTTGTTTTAGCTTATTAAAAGCGCATAGAATAATCAGAGCTTTACTCAAGGATGCTGGAAACGAGTTTCTCTTATACACAACAGCTGATGCTCAGTTGCCTGGAAGTTGTCATGGGAAGACAATTCATAGAACTTCAGTAATTTAGCATTGCTCACGCCATTCTGTGGCCATATTTACTGGTATATCTGAATCTACGCGTAGTCAATAAAATGAGTGAATGCTTATTATGGTCATGCGATGAAATAGTTTACGGTAACCTTTTTTCAATGCTTAAAGTTCAAGTTCGTTCAAAAATTTATGCATCTATCGGATGTGATATTTGTTATTGAATTTTTGTAGCAATAAAAAACATAATCGTCGAATGAAATGTCAGTCGGCCTACTAAAATTATAAAATAAAACGAATATAATGTATGCAAAGCTATATTTTTACGTTGTATGACGATAAAAATATAATATATTACGTCATTTTTTCCGATATAAACATGTTCTTAAACCATTTCCGACACAAACACTCATACATTCTCAATAGTGGCTTCGAATGAATATTATTTTATGTTTCTTCATTCATCTCAAAATATTAGTATTTTTAAATATCAATATCAACAAAGAATACTTAAATTAACATTTCTAAAATTTTTGAGAGCAGATAAAATTTCAGCTTTCTAAAATCGAATGTAATATATTATCTCCTATCAAAATTTTTAAGCTTTCAAACAGGAAATAACGTAAGAAGTCGAATTGAAAACAAACCCAACTATGTTATTATGATTATGAGACATCATAATCTCTTTTAGAGTCTGCTACTGTCTGCTAACATAGGGTTTTATCATTATCATTAGTAAGACAAAACCTCTTATTTTATCATGTTTATAGCAATATTACAATATAAAGTTAAAAAAAATAAACTATTTACATTTATTTGTGATTTTAGCAAAAATTATTTATTTTTCAATATATTAGCATTTATACGCATATATTTGACATAAATCACAGAATAAATTCTAAATTATTTAAAACTGGTAAACTTCCATATCTGAATCCATTTACCAGTTTTAAATAATTTAGAATTTAAAATCAATTTCCATCAAGCACCATCAGTCAAAAATATTAATCATAGAATGCTAAAAATACATGTAGCTAATTATAATCATTTAATAAACAAATCTTCTTTGTTTTCTTTGAATGCCATGCGACAATAATTACTGCTATATTTTCTGATGCTAAACGAACGCGAAAATTTAGAAGGAAGGTTGCTACATTGACAAAACAAGTATTCTAAAAATAAAAAGTTGTAAAGTTACAATAAACAACTAAAAAGATACATGCCCATTTCCTGAAAAACTTAAAAGGATTTTCGCGTTTTATTATTCTCTATTTCCTGTTTTATAATTGCAAATACATGTAATTTAATTTGTTGCTTAAGTTATTGAAATAGATGAAAAGTAATAAAAGTAAATAGTAAAACATTTAAGCAGTTAAAAAATTTAATCAAAAATAAACAACGGTTTCTTATTGGTCAAAAATTAGGTGTCAAACAAACTTAATAATAATAACAATAACAGTAAACAAACTTACAAACAGTAACAAACTTAATAATAATAACAGTTACTATTTAATTTTACAAACTTAAGTCATCATTTTAAAAATATTTTTTATTTTAAAAGTTTTTCTTTTATAAACATGTACTTAACAACGGTTGAACTAAATTACTAATCAATACTAAATCACAGTCAATGAATTTTTCAATTTTACTCAAACGTAAACTTGATAATAGAGCTATAACAAGAAATATAATATAATCTAAGCTACTCTAAATCTTTTCTAGAATGTTGCAATTATACAGTTACGACTCATGAATATTCATTTGGAGCTAAATATCGATTACTCTTAGGGAATTCTGCGATTTAAAATTGAATTTAATTCATAAATAGTTTTCATGAATAGATTTTTATTCAAAAAGTGTATTCAATTTTTTCAGACAGATTTTATTTTAATATAAAATTATTCAAATTGTTAAATAATTATATCAATAAAAACGTTGTGATTTATTAATCTATTGCAAATAAAAAATATTCTTGAAATATGAAAGATTTTGAACGTGAAATTTTCTAAATAAACGCGTGATCAATAATTTCCAAAAAAAAATGAGTGTAACAAGGTCGGCTGGTATTGAATAAACATGTGGGATATTTTAAATATATGTATTATTATCGACAATCTAGACCAATATTGTTTTATTTATTTATTTTAAAACATGTAAAATGAGAAAAATCCAAATTCAAGTTTAACGTGATACATAGCAGTTTCATTAGAATTAAGGCTGCCAACTTAAAAAAAAAATACAAGCCATCAGAGGTGCCATTAGAGTTGGTGAATATGCATATGGAATTTCAAATATCCATTTGATGATATTAGTTGTACAGGGCAGTTAGGAGTGTTGTATAAAAAATAGAATTCACCAGAAAAGAATTTCCCGTCTTCAGGAGAAAGTAAGTAAGTGACAATTTTATGCCTTGATAACAGTTGAAACATTTGAAAGCTTGATTGAATTCGAAATCTGGGGCGATGGTTATATTTTCATTTCAACAATCAACTTTCAACTTTCGGACATAATTGGTTCCTGAAAATGTATGCATACAGATTAAAGATGAAAAATATTCTCAGCGTTAGAAAATACCATACAAAGTTCAATGGCAGATTAATAAATTTTAGAAATAACGAATGTTCTAATATTTTCATTAAAACAAAGGATACAAAGCATGTATAAATATTTAAGATCTGTATAACACAACTCTACGATAGTGTACCATAATATATTACACCATACACATATATTTGATAACGAAGTTCAAGAGTGGGCTTTCCTTGACGTTATTTGAATGTGTCAGCAAAATATTTTTTTTATCCATAAATATAAATATTTCAATTTAAACCGGTCTATAAAAATTTGTGACGGTATAAGTTTTATATTTCCATATATTTTTTTATACTTGTGTTATTTTGTCACAGGGCTGGCACCGTTTTTTTATTTCAAGTCAAATTATTAATAATAATAAACGTAACTCTAGAAAAAACCTCGACCAGTAATCTCTATAAATACTGTTCTCGATTTGTAAAATATTATTATTTAATATTTAAACTAGAGTTGTGAGTATGAAAATGTATAATTAAAGTTATGTTTATTAAATCACTGAGGTTATAAGGGTTATAAGTATCAGCTGAGCCCTGATTGATAAATGATTTGAACTATTGGTAGAAATCGATTATATCTGAGATAGCTTCCGGCGTACTTTTGAAATTTGTCAAATTTGATTTTTTGCATAGTAATTTTGTGCCAGAAAATTATATGTTTATATGTTACTAAAGTCATGCAACGACACTAGAACTGGTAAAGATATGTATTGCGGATACCTTCAAAAAGTCTGGATCCTGTTTGTCTCTCCTTCTGATCGGTGGGATTATAGTATCCCGGAAAACTGTTGGGTAGCATCTACAAATGTACTCAAAGTAATAATGGGATTCAGGCACAAACTGGAGAACGGGTATGGTAGAAGATAAAGAAGAAAATTTGTAACACTTCAGTTGGAAATACTTGATAGCAAATAACTATTTTAATACAAATTTTGGACAAAATAACTGATACATTAATATGTTTTATTCTTTCAATTTTGAACCTTGTATTTTAAATTAAATTCGTTTATTAAATTTAACATTCAATACATTTTTGCATTACTAAACAAATCCAAATACCCTTTTCGAGTAAAAAATAATATACGTACCAAGTGCTTACTTTTATTATTATCTCGCAATCAAAGTATTCTATTCAGTTCACATTTAATTTGTTGACATAGTTGATTAGTTGACAACTAATCCTAGCAAAAATTAACGCTAAATCAACCTCGCCCTCCTATTTCTAAAAAACTCACATGCTCATCGTGTTGGAGTCAGAAAAAATATATATATACAATAGAAACACACATATCATTGAGTTTTATCATAAAGATAATTGAAAGTGCGCCTCGTTATGTATTTATTTAAATATCTTTTCGTTGTTAATTATTTGACATAATTCAAGAAAAATTTAATTTTAGCTTTCTCGTCAACCTTTAAACTGATGCTACGATAGTTTCCAAAACTTCGCGTACTATGGTGTAAAACTGTTAACTTAAAAATAAACATTATTATGCGTATTAAGGAGATAATAAGTAGAAGGAAATGATTCGTTTGCGAATTATAATATAAGTTAAGGTAAAGTTATTTGTATTTTTTTTACTTGTGAATAATGCGAAAAAAACGATTTTTTAGTGAAAAACGTATTAGTTAGATATATTAGTAGATATAATTAAAAATATTAGATTCAATCAGCGATATGACACAAATAATAAAAATATTTTCAAAAATTGAATACAAAAGTAAGTAATCCGATTAATAACACAAACGTTCAGTGCAAAGTCACGAGATATTTTGAAGTTATCCGTGTACTTTAAATTTGTCAGTAGGTAGCCCTAGAGGATTTAAAAGAATTTTGCGTGTGATTTTTCCCATAACAACTTTAACAACTGCAATGTGAGGTCGTCAGATAAAATTAAGTAACCTCTAATAAAGATTCTTCAATTTAAATAATTTAAAACTACAAGACTTCATAATAACCGTGAACAGTGGATAAAATATGTAGTCACATTTCAACCGGTAATGAGTTAAAATGAAATTGTGAAAATATATCAGTTTACTAAGTGTTTAAAAATAAGTGTAAATAATGGCTATAGTCCTATTTAAAATATATGAAAATGTTTGCAAGTTGTTGCAAATTAAGCCAGGTAATTTTGTGGATTTTGACAATAGTGAATCAAGTTTTCCTGAATTTCCATATCCTTCGTTGAGGAATGACCAGTTTAGAGATGGCAAAGTGTGGTTTGCAGGGAAATCCCTAGACGATGGTGCCGAAAAATTGTGGAGGATTCACGATGACTTGTATGATTTTAGTGATTTTTTAAATCAACATCCTGGAGGAAAAGAGTGGCTTATTTTTACAAAAGTAAGGCTTTGTAATATTATATAATTCTGTTTTATTTAAAGTGGCTTTTATTTGTAAACTGGGACGTGATTAATATCATTCCAATGATATTATTATTTTTCATATTGTATTTTATATAATATTCTTATATTTTATCAGTTTACATAACTATATTTGAACATATTTAAAGCACCATAGCTTACATATTTAAATCCTGTAGCTGTAAAAATTTTATCTTTACATGTGTGAGAACGAATTCCCATTGGGTTGAGTAATTGACTGAAAAATAAATCACAAAGATTTTTTTTTTTTAAATAATTCTTACACTATGGAAATCCACATACAGTATAACGGACAAAATATTCTCAAAGAAGTAAAAATATTAACAGTGGAAATGGTTGCACTTTTACAAGATTCAGACATATATTTAGAAGGGTCGAAAGTTCCGTATTTCTGTGTGACAATACAAAATTATGCTAGTGAAGAAGTATCGAAAAAAACGTTTTATAGCGGTTAAAAGTAAATGAAACCATCCGGAGTATAATATTATGACTGTAAGGGAAATATAAGATGAAATTATGGTCTTACAAAATGAGGAAGAACTCTGTAATTAATTTATTCGTTATGTAATATATAAATATATATTCTCAAACATTGAAGTTTTGACTAATAATATTGTTATGTCAATAAATTATGACATTATTAAATAATGATTATAAGGGACAAACTAATTTTAAGTATCGGTAACATCCATCTAGACAAAACATCAATACTTTTGACATCAAAGTGTTCAAACTTTATTTTGACTTTGTCAAAGAGTTCTTGCTAATTAAAAATTATAACTTCGCCTTTGAAACTGGAATTTAATTATTCCTTTTCGTCGTTTTATGTTCACGACAATTATAACTATTAATAGAAAAGCAGAAACGGACGCAATCGGCATTCTCAAAATTATTGTTCGTCTTGATGGTTCATCCGGTTTCATTTGGCACTACCGTGTTTTTGAAGTTTTCCCAAATAAGTGATATTGAAATCAAGATTTTTAACAATGACAAAGCCATTTCTTTATCATGTCCATTTTGATTATCGTGCATATAGATTCTACATAGTGTCCACTTTAGAAATGGATCTTCACAATATGAATACACGCCTTGACAGTTTTTTGGCTGTCAGCCAATTTTCAAACATATTGGGAATCCAATCCTATATCCTTGGATATTTTAAAATCCAACAGCTTATCGTCTCATTTATGAACTTAATACTATTTTGATTACATACCAATAATACATTTTAATATTTATTTGGCCTTCATATTACTTATATCATTTTTATAAGTTAATTTTTATATTTTACATATTTTTAATTTTTAATCACGGTCATGATATTGAATAGATATTATAATTTGTTTTAAGTAAGCTTAAAACAATTCGATTTAAAAAATATGGCTGAGTTCATGAATACGAATCCCACAAATCGTCTTTGGAGATAAAGCTCATTAAGTGTATTTTTGGCCAAAATTCCTTTTTTTGATATATCCACTAATTTTTACAAGGCATATCGTTTGCGAAAATCAGTTTGTAACACTCATTATCAGTAACTATTGTCTCGCCGGTAGCGTACAGGTAGCTTCTCCGCCTAGGGATCCGGGAAATGCGGGCTCGATTCCCCATCTGTCGGATTTTTAAAATCCGATAATGCAGGACTGGATGCCCATTGGGTTGAGTAATTGTCTGACAAATAATTCTCATCAAAAATAATCTGTCAAGACGTCTTTACATTGCGGAGATCCATAGACTCCTCTTTTGGAGTGGGTATCTTTACACTGTGTAGATCCGTATGCTCCATGGTATGAGCAAACATGGTATATAAAAAATAAAAATTATTTCAGATTTATGTTCAGGAAAAAGTCATTTCGGCAGGTAATGATTTTTTCCTGAAATGTAAACTTACTATGAGTAAGTTAATGACTGCATTATCTGTAAGTTATATTATCAACCAAACAACTGCCAGCTGTATGCTAATGAGTGTATATTTAATTTACTTTTGCAATTTTTTTTTTTTTAATAAGAAGCTATAATAGTGGATTATATAAAGAAAAAACAAAAGTTAGCATGTAAATTTATGCCTCCCATCCTTTATGATACTAATATTATAATATTTTTTGATACTAATAATATAACATGTTGTAGGTAAAACTAATTAACTGAAAAAGTAATTTTTTTAAATTGTTCCTAATATTTTTACAGATTCAAATTACATTCATAATATTTCTTGATTTTTTTTACATTTTATACAAAAATACCGATAAATGTAACTTAAAAAACGGATTTTATATCGCAAAAATATCTTAAAATCTCAATATCTGGAAGCTATAAAAATGCCGTTAATGAATTTTACCTTTAAAGGGACGAAATGATCTTACTTTGGTTTTGTTCGTCTAATGGTTTTACCTATGCAGTACTTATCGTGAAGAAAAATATTTTTTATTGCAAGTAATTTCACGTATATCACAATCGAAATTCACAAATTATAATATATTCATAATATAAAACAGATAATAAATGTTTGTGTCCATCTATAATAACTATGACTCCTCCCAAAAAGTAAATAGTAGCAATGTGAATGTTGCACATGTCATTTTGACAGTTATTTCTAAGTCTTATTTTAAACTTGAAACTTTTTCAGAAGCAAATAATTGTATAGAACGATTGACCGAATTTTTCTTATTAGAGTATTTGATTGATTGATTAATAAGAGATTAAGTCATGGGTTACCGAAGAGGGCATTGACAACTTCTAGTGAAACGATAATGAGTTCAAAAGTATTTGGAGGGCGTTCAAATGGTCTGGGGTCGGTAGATCATTATATAATAAATTAGCTAGTGGAGTGATGGGATTTTTTTTTAGGTAATTAAGCGGTTGGCCAAAAACAATTGGGAGCCTCTGGGAAAAACATATTGGATACACAGTATAGAAATATACTAATAACAAGAAATATAAAATTAATAAAAAATGAGTTTTAGTTTATCCCGGGAAAAACCAGCCAATAATTCATTCAATGATTTAGTTACTTTAATTTGAATTAAATAAATAAATTTATCAAGATTTTAACGCAGTTTCCCAGGTTCTGATAAAAAGATAGGTTCGATTTCCTAGTCCTGGATATCTGTTTTTAGCCCATTGGATTGAGTAATTGTCTGATAAATATGTATATATATCACAGTTGTTTGCTGATTTATAAGACCTCTAACAATTACTTTGCAGGTATTTATGAATACTTTAAAAACGGCTTAAAGATATTTGAATATCAATTTTATTTTTATAATATATATATATTATGTCTTGAATGTACGTTATATATATAAATGACATTCAAACATCTTTAAGCCGGATATATAATATCAATGAATATCTGCATAGTAAAATCATTAGAGATCTTATTAAAATATTGATAAAATAAGTGGTTGTATTTTTCCTTTCAAGGGCACTTTTGTTGTTTTTCGGTTAAATTACAATATTTCCACGTCTTCAAGTTCAGTGTACTCTAGATTTTTTCACCATGTTCTCTTTGAAAGTGGAAAATATGCATTTGCACAGTGTAAAGATGTTTACTACCAAGTATATAGACCTGTGTAATGTTTCGCGAGAGCGTAGAGCGTTTTTGATTTAAATGTAAATCGAGTAGATGTGGATAGCAGAAAATTGTATTTTTACAATTATAATTTTGTTAAATAAATT
>JAGVSQ010003977.1:0-20361 GCA_022683975.1 Rhyacophila evoluta
TCGCCTTTCGGCATCTTCAGGCTACATTATATGTGGGCAGTGAGCAAACATATGATAATGTATTATGTTAAATAATAATAATTTCAAATCAATTTCTATCTAGCATCATCAGTCAAAAATATTAATTTATTCTATTTAGTGAAAAAATAATAATTAAGTTCTTTTCGGTCAATTATTTCTCAATTTTCAATTCAGTAACAGCCAAGTTTTGAAATGATATAACATAGACAATCTTTAATAAAATTTCTAAAAAATAATTATAGTTTTATGATTATTTAATTAATTGATTAACTCCGAATAGATTTACTGAGATGTAGCTTTTTCAAAAATAATTTTCTCTTGGCTAAGCAAAAAATAATGAATGTTTTTTTATTAGATTGAATTTCAATGGAACATTTTTAGGCATTTGTTGGTACAAATTCATTTCATTCCGGTGTCACAAAAAAATGTGTTAACGGGTTAAAGCATTACTTTCGTCTATTTAAAGCACAATTGAACAATAAAAAAATATTTTTTCCCAGCGACCGTTCTGGTATTTGTTCTCCTTTGTCATACCTTCCCTTATAATATTTAACTCGGCCAAAAGAATCGGACAAATAAATCTTTGTTTGTGCAAAATTCCTCCAGGACTTTTCACATTTTTCTGTTTATTCATAAAACTTTTAATTTCCCAGCGGTGGAATTTTTTCTCGAAACAACACTATAAAAACAATATCACGTCATATAAACCTAAATTTATCTCGACCAAACACTATTCGGCTAGATTAGGAAAATAGCGATTTATCTCAAAGTTCAGCACATTTGGGCTTCACGACTCCACGGTAATAGAATTTGCCTATTTTTTTACATACATTCAACGTTTTGGGATTAATAACGCAAATGTATGAAAAAATATCATCGTACAATTTTTTCAAACCCTACTATTTCAAAATTACAAATACTGTCATCATTAACAGCGTCCTATCAACATACATCACATTTGAACAAAATTGTATTACGTACGAATAGATATATTTACTATAAATCTGCCTTATATTTCTAAAACTAAATATTTCAAATGTATAAATTAATTAAGGTGATTGTTTGTTTCTCGTTAATAATATACAATGTGAATGTGTAGTTATATAATATTATAAAATATATTGACGAGCTTAAGGTGAATAATTACGTAATATTTTTTCTGGTAGTATGTTAAAAGAATAAACATTTTATTTTCAAGTGACTTTACGAAAAATAAGTATTTTCATGTTTGATAATCTGTGAGTATTCACTTAAAACTTATTTTGATTTATAAATACCAATTTACATCATTTTTTGCTATCTGGTTCAATACTTTTCATGTCCATTGGATCATATATCATTGAAACATTAATAACATTTTTCCTAGTCAGCATAGGTATTGCAGTCAGTTTGAATGTTTAAAGAATTAAGCATTCAATATATTTCAGCTCCGATAGTGGATAGCACTTTTGATTGTACAATACAAAAACATAGATAGAATCTTTACATGTCTTTCTTTTTACACGAATCGCTTGTGAACTCGCTCGATCAAGTAGACAGTATTATATTTTATTTTTTAACTTGATGCAAATCCAAAATTTAAATAGATATACAAGCAACTGCATTAACCAATTAACCACCGGGGCCACATCTTAATAAAATAAATTTTCAACATCGATTTTATAAATCAAAGTTATAAATATTGTATTGCAGTGATCAAATTGTGAGTAAAAGATTTTTTTATCTTATTGTTGCATTAAATAAATAGTGCATCACTTTACAAAATCCTAACACATTCAACTATGTATCCACAATTCAGGGAGAGAGCCAGCACTAAGTAAAGTTTGATTATTCGAGACTACTTTGGAAGCGTTAATGTGCACTAAAATGCACTTGGTCTATTGCTGGGATTGCAGTTAGCTGTTTCAACTATTTGTTTTCCATTTGCAATTAGATTTTTATGGTCACGACGGTTTTGTTTTGACTTCACGAACACCTTGTGAAATTTTATAATAACAGGTATAAGTTTATTTTCATGTTCAAATATTATTTAACTGTTTCAACATTAAAGTTAAATAACAATTATTACATCAAAGCGTGTTGATTCAAAGAAAAATAACTTGAATTTTTTTTAATCGTACAATTCAAAAATTAGATTATTTCAAAGTGAAAAGAATTTTTCAACGCAATAAAATTAATTCTATGGTACTCATAAGACAGTATTTTAAAAATACAAGCATTGTTTTGTCAAATACTTTTTTTAACATAAAGTATTAAAATATATATCAAAAGGGTATATATGCAGACAAGTATAAAAGGCTTATATTGCATATATTTATAATAGTTATATATATTTTAATTTAATTAATTATGTTTTTTCTATAAACCGTATAAAAAAATGTCAAAAGTAATGGGAAATTTGTAAAAAAAAGGAGAAGAAATTAGCTCTACCAAATGAATTTTTAAAGTGGCGTCCATCTAAATTTACTCTCACTCAGGTGGAAGAAATTGATACTCGAGGCAACTTCGTTTTACGTAATAATTGTATTGTATTTGCAAAGTCACTGACAGGTATGTCTTTCACTTTGGACCGTTACTGACCATAATGCTTAAAATAGTTGTATTTAATATGATTATTTTTTTTTGAGAATCATATTAAGTACGAACTACTATTTGAGTGTCTTTAAAAGTATTACAATCTCATACATCAATCCTGGCGTCTCGTCGATGAAACTCGTTCGTTTGAGTAGGGGGGGCCTTTATTGTTTCCCTTTATCGTTTTTCGCCGATGTACGCTCTACGTGTACGGTATACTGCAGACGCCATACAGCCCTCGTGTCAGCAATCTTGTTTGTTTATATTTATCATGCTAGACAGACTTCTTTCTGCAAAGGACCGTTCTAGATAAAATATTTTATATTGTGAGGTGGGAAGCTCCTTCAGTAAAATTTCGGTCAGGTATTTTTTCGGAGTATTTCTTTCAACCTTTTTTAGCACTACACAGCAGATTGTTTGTCGTCGTATTACCCTTGTATTTGCGAATTCATAGTTGTTTCGATCTATCAAACAATATTTTATTGAATATTTCAAAAATGTTTGTGTAATAAAATCGTCTATATTATTGTACAAGACATGTGTGTAGCTTGTCATGAATAGCTGATATAGTAACTCAATCATATAACATTACCAATTTGCATATTATCCTGTCATAGCATACAAACACACAATTAGTTAAAATGAATACGATCTTCTAGACAATATACATATATTTTATTCACGATTACTTTAGTTAGAGATTAATCAGATTTTTTTTTGTAATTTACGAGCCATATTATCGCTTACATAAAACTAACGACAAAATCCTTAGTAAAATAAAAAAGTAATTGCGAAATATGTGTATATTTTTATACATTAATTTGAACAAATAAAGTATCAGCTGGTATTATTTAAATGTTGACAGGAAACTATACTAAAATTATACATAATTTTTAAAAAGTTTAAATTTAAAATTTACTACATTAGAGTATATTAATCTTAAAAGTTTACGGTAATTACAATTATTCAGAATCATGATTCCTAATTAATGTCTCATAAAATGAAACATTAACTCTATGAATAAATAATTATATATAAGAGTTGTCAAAATAGAGATTTTTTTTTAATTATTGAGTAATAATGTAACGTGAAATAAATTCTAACTATTTCTATATTATAATCTATCAATCAGTCGTTTCAGTGTCTTGAGTTGTTAATGGCGGAATTATATTTGTTAGCTGCAAAAATTAAAATTAAAAATTAAAAAATTAGTTAATAATAAATTTTCACTGAAAATTATACAGTATTTTTTAAGATCTACAAGTATATGTTTTACGTTTGAATTAGACGTGATATAATTATCTAGTTAATTAATACAAAAGCTTTAAATACACCTTTGTAAAAGTTATTTGAAATGCTTGCTACCAAAAAACACAGATAATTTGTTGAAGGTCCACAAAATCAATAAATTCTAGTGATTCATGTTCTTACACAGCCTTTGAATATTAAATATGTATAAAAATATTTATTCGTTTGATTTTTTGTCTACGTATTATAATATAGGTCTCAAATAACGAGCTAGTGGTAGAAGTTCCGGGGTAACTGATTTCTTACCGATAAAGGTAACCTCAATCAAAAAGCAATCCGGCTTGACCCAAAGGACCAATTCAAAAAAGGAACGTTCGAGTATGTTCCAGATAAACCCAATTCAAATCCTTAATCCTCGTACGCCATTTGACTCTGTCCGGAATAAGTGCGCCCTATATCGTTCACATGAATAGGCAAGGCACTCAATGGACTAATATCATGGAAAAGTTGGAATAAACTTCTGTCGTATATATGTCGATTACATAAACGCCGGAATCGTAATTTTACAATAGTTTAACAATTCCAATGATTCACCATTTCACAAACCAAAAAAATATTGAATTCTTACTCTATTAAATTTAATATAAATAACTGTAAACGTACTGCAGTCATTGAACTATTATGGTACTATAAAGTCAACTATTAAAAGTAGAAAACAAATAAATATGTATATTCCCCTGCATAAAAAATAGCAGCAAGTCCATTTTGAATATTTCTAGATAAAATTTAATTATATTTGGCTGATAGATTAAAATATTGGCTGGGAATCAAACTTCGAGAAAAATAATCTAGTAAGTTTACTTGTGGACGTAGATTGTCATAGAAATTAATTAACTTCTTATTCGTGGACAATGTTAATTACATTATTATTAAAGTTCTTATCATAATTATATTTGAATGCAAAGACAGATTTAGTCATTGAAATGAAAATATTGTGGTAGTGTATCAATAATTATGGTGTTTATTTTTAAATCAATATTTTATTTACAACTATTTCATAACGGTTATAGATCATATATTAAAATATCTGTGATTTGTTAGATCCAGTAAAAAGCTTTATGAAGAGTAAATTGGTACTACTTTCATTTATAAATGAATCGTTTTTGTGCATGAAAACTTGGACCATGTTAGTGTACAATAATCCTAAGGAGGGGTCGAGACGTTAATCGTGCTTTTATGTGTGCGCAAGTTGACTTTGCATTGTATGAATGACGGTTTGTGCGCAGGTTTGTGGCTTTTTCAAACGGAAGCTTAGTTTGTTATGGTGACTACGTTTTTTGAATGGGAAAACCAAATTGTGGTAAGTTTTTGAAAGAAATTATTCATAGGAACTTAATTTGTAAGTAACTCGTTTAATTTTCCGCACAAGGTTTATCTGGCAACAACACTTTTCACATTTAATATTTTGGCAAGAAAAGCTTTTGTGGCGTAATTTATTTTTCATAGTATGCATTAGATTTTAATATGTATATGCTAACCATCAGTTTGTTTCTAATTGTTATACTTAAAAACGTGATGTATTGACTCAATCTCATTATAGACATTAAAGTTTATAAAAAGAAAAATTACACTAAAGAAAACAACTATGTATGGTTTATAATGCAGTTCATTTTTTGATTTTTTCCACTCCTATTTCATTATGTTTATTTTGGTTCATAAATAAAACTTTAATAATTTGGCCGAAGGGTTGAAAATAGGTGCATAGAACTCATAATATAAAATATAGTAAAATTACATAAACTATTCATATATATTGATTATTATACATGTAGTTTTTAATTAATTTTAACATTATTTTTATATTATAATCCTCATTGTCCATATTTTAAACTTTAAATGTAACCAATGAATGCTGAAAAGCTATGTTTATTCTGTTGTCGACGTCCATTATGTTTGATTTGTCTTGAAACAATTTTTATTGATTTATTTTTGGACACATTTTATTAAGCAATACGATGGTGTTTATATCTTTCGTAGAAGTAAAACCATTTTTTTATGTATATTGAAACAAAAAAAATGAAAATAAAATAAATTAATTTTCCAAAAATCTCTTGTGAACGTTTTCCGAAATACAAAGTAGAGCATCCCAGAAGAAAACGGATGGTGTGAAAAGTTATTGTCGCTGATGTTGCAAATACAGTCAAACACCGGATATTAATCCTCGTGTGTCTCCATCGCACAACCGAACCGCTGCAAAAGCTTCTACGAGCTTTCAACAGTCAAACAATTCAAGGATTACAATAAAATTAGCGTAATGTTAAATGAATTCACTGAATGTGGTATTGTATTCAAATAAACATTTTGTCTATTTAATGAAAATTTTGCTTAGAAATATAACAGATTCTTTGCTTTTTTTACGTTTAAATGACATAACTTCTAATAAAGTTGTAAGTTGATATTTCTTAGATGTAAGCCTAATAATTATAGCATTGCAAATTTATTTACGTAATAATATCAAACAATCTTTTTGATTAAGCATTTAATGTATGCTGGTGACTTTTATGGTGAAACTAATTTGTACGTATATTTTAAATATGGTCACTAAATGTATAGAATCTTACGTTTATTTTTCACCGAATGCGAGTACATTTATAGAATAAACGAATGCAGAAGATTTTTATTAATTTTGACTGGTTGCCATTCAATAAATTATTTCAGTTTGTATACTTACTCATTGTACAATAGAATTTGAAAAACATGTTTACTTGACAATAAAAAACATGTTTTTTTTTACCTGAACGTTGAAGAAAACGTGTTGGTAAACGTGATATATCTGATAATAAAAACATCGTAAGCGTATATGACGCTTTTTATTCGATAATTATAACATTGGCTGCTTTATTTTTATTCCTTACCATCTTCTGCTATTAATATTAAAATCAAAAATTTCCAAATTGCCGCTTAAAGATCTTTTGCCAAAATCCGCTCAATATAAAATTACTGAAATCGAATCCGTAACCTATGATGTTGAATTATTCACTTGTACAATCTATTCCCTCGCTCACTTGGCTATTGAAGAGACAAATTTGTACTAAAAATAAGGTATTGAGTAAATGCATAAAGATTCACGTACGATGTATGTGTATATTTATAGTTGATTAATTGGTTGTTTATTATTCTTAAATAGAAAAATATTTAACCATTTTTCGATAGTGGTACACACAATTTAGCGTGGTCTATCTTAATATATTCTCATCTTCAAACATACATAAAATGATAATTATATGAACTTCTTGCTGAATTATATTAACTCAGTTTGCCTATTTTAGGTTCAATTATATAAAACACTTATTCTTCTGCAAGTGACGATACCCACTTGCCAAAACTCAACAGAATAGGGAGACGAATGATAATAAAAGCAATTCAACACACGCAAATAAGGGATGGGTCTAAAAAGACTTGGTTTATGATAGATTTGTAGGTGTTTTATGTGTTTGAGCTTAGTTTAAGCTGTGTGGAAATGAGGTCCCAGCGTCATTAATGCAAATACGTTTCCTTTACATCAACTTTCTAAATGTTTATTAAATTAGTGTGATATTTTATAACTTAGTATTTATATAAATTTTCACATTATTCAGACAAATAATTTTATTTAAATTCTGTTGGTCAAACGTCGAAATTCCGGGCTCATTTCATCGATAATAAATAAAAGATTTTTAAAAATGTCCTGTAAAATAAATTACGGACCCAAAAAAAAGTTTAATTTATATAGAATTATAAAAAATGTATGATTTCCACCATTTTTTATTTACCAATATGGTTGATTATTCATTTGAGAAATTTAATAAGTTATGCCGAGGAATATGTTTACTAAAAAAAACTTCCGGTGTATAAAATTTTTAATAAATTTATATTCTACTTTTTATTCCATATTCGTTCTCAAAGTGGAGCATAAGGATCTACACAGTGTGTTCTGAAAGTGGAGTGTATAGATTTCCGTAATGCGATGACATATCTTGACAGCTTATTTTTCACGAGAATTGTTTATCAAACAATTGCTCAACCCAATGAGCATCCAGGCTTATGAAAAATCCGACAGATGTTGAAATCTAACCCGAATTTCTAGGATTACTAGGCACGTTCACTAATCTCCATGCTACCTGGGAGACTTATATTTTATTTATATAAGCTCTAGTTTATTCATATATCGATATGCATACCATTTTTAAATATTATATGATTAAAAACAAATTTATTTTTCTTGTTATTTCATTGTAAAATTAAAGTTAAAGGTATTTAAAAAAACATATTACGTAAGTCAATTATGTAATTTAAAAGTATTTAAGAAGATTATATATGTTGAAAGAACCTAAAAATAAATTTTCAAAGACAAAGGGATCTCGATTATTTTCTAAGGAGTTCCACAAAAGGCTCTGTGTGTTTTCAAAATGCGTGTAGGTTCTATATATTAGGTACATCCAGAGTATATATTACATTATTATATTGTACGTGTGTACAGTAGGCCAGCACAAAGAGGACAGTAAGCGAAGCGAACGAATTTAACGGGCCGCGGCCATTGCGGGAGACGAAAGCTCTCATCTGTTGATAACGCGACCCCCCAAAATAACCCCCTGGCGCTTGTACTTACATTTAGTGCTAACAATTCGTTTCCATTATTTTTTGATTCATCAATCCGATCTTTTATTATCCGATCAAAATGTATTAATACACCACGTCATTGAGTTTCTTTGACATTTCTTGAACTGTTTATTTATTTTCTTTCATTTAATTTTTCTTTTATGTCATTTTTTTCAAACATTGCTTACTCATTATTTTACTCATTTACAGTCTATCACAAAGAATTATTTACTGAAATAATAGCATTATTTATTTAGCTGCATCTGTAAGATATTTCAATTAAATTCTCTTAATTTAGAAATAAAATGATTTAAAAAGTAAAAAAATTGAAAATGTATCATTCTAGTCGAAAAAGTAGTGATAAAAATTTAATTAAGAAAATAAAAATTTAATAAACCAAATTCCTAATACTCGTAGTTGTTTAGCCTTAGACCATATTTAAAGATATTTTTAAAAGAATAAAATCATATCACATAAAATGAAGATTAATTTCTAACTATATATAGAACTCAAAATGCACTAGTACATAATAGCAGGATTTAATAGTTTAATACAATATCATGAATATTTAATGTTAAACAGTATTCAAGTTGAATTATCAAAGATTTTTTACCATCTATTTGTAAAAATTCTGAGCTTATTATTGACGTCACAAACTTGATGAAATTAGAAACGTTACAAATTTTAAGATTTCAATCAGATAACCTGATTTACTTCAATGATTATGTTAAATCAAAATCAAATATATCGTTACAGTATTTTTTCTGTGGTCAAATTGTTCGAGAAAGTTCTTGGTTACCTGTACTAGTACCCTTGATAATGGTATTTCTGAGTACGACTAGGGCCTATGTGAGAAACTGAACCGAAAGTCTTAACTAAGCGGATGTCTATTGTATTATCAGGGTTTGAGTTATTTTTTAAATGTGTTTTATGTAATCGTTATTAATGGAAAAGGAACAATATTCTCTAAATACGTCAAACTTATTGAAACCAAAGGCATGTACCTATCTATTTTGTGTGTAAATGGATAATTAAATCGAAGCTTGTAAGTGCAAAATCAGATATCAAGAGATTTTCAACACATATATATTTATAATGAATATTTACAGAAAAAAGTATAATACTTAGAATGTTTTTATTCTAGAAACAATTGTAAATATTTCTTTAATAATAAAATTTGGGCCTTGTGTGAAATATGTTTTCTTAACAATTTTTTCACAACCATATAAAACTAATCTGATAACCAATATACATTCAATGTCATACTAATCTATATTACAGCTTTATTTTTAGTCTCAACTCAATATCCAATATTTTGTGACAAAATTGTTGACACCTTTACTGACTTAAGACCTTGTAAAATGTTTACACCATGGCCAATTGCTTTAATACTTTTATTTCTCGTGAAAGAATAAAAACAGGTATACCAATAACAACATTTTAGCTGAGAATTAGACAAAGATAATTATCATAACTCATGACCCTTAAGTATGTCAAAAAGCTTTATCATACCGTATTCATGATACTGTTGAACCAAATGAACCATTTTTTATCATGTTTGCTCTGACGCAGAGATCCAAATATATTTGCAATGTAAAAACATATCGTGAAATTTATTTATAATAACTAGTTATGTCACTCAATTAAATACTCACCCATATAAAAATCCAGACTAGCATTGAATATCTTTAGTATTTATATTTTTTTTTGTGTAGAATAAGTAAAACTTTATATTGTCTAATGTGATAAGGTTCATATATTCATCAAAAGATACTTAAATTTTTTTTTATTAATTATGTTATTAAGCCCAATTTAAACATGTAATCGATTTTTTTCCTTGTGCATCTTTTACAAATGACTAATAACGAAGCTTTTTATAATGTCAAGTCTTCCATAAAAGACCTACCTATAATGTGGGAGTATTTTTAGAAATCATGTGAGTTTTTGATATTAAACTAAGTATATTAAAAATACAATATATAATCTTTAATTTTCTCTTTCGTACTTATTCGTTACTTTCTAATATTGAACCATTCGGAAAAGACTCTCATGTGCTTATACTCTTTTTGGTAAAATAAAGTAATAAATCTTCAAAGATTTTCTCTTTCGCTCGCAAATGTTGGCCGATTTAAACCTTGGAAAAAGGGTTTGCTAAAAAACGCACGCTTAGAAAACATAAATTGGATAGCAGGATTTAACGATTACTATCAATAGACCTCTATGGGAGGTATTAGGTAACAGCCTCTTTATATAATGAAATATATTATTTTTTCGAAATCCATTCCTACGTTTCATTTAAAAATACCATGTTACCTATAATTCTGTTTCTACCGAACTAGTTCACACGCATACTTTAATTTGTATTATATTAACAAGATGGTTATAAAATTAGTGTTTCTCAACGTTTTTTATCATATAGCCCTCGTTATCGAAAAAAAAAATACATTTGGCGCTTGCCAAATATTATTGTTTTTAGTAACCCACAGTATTTACAAAAAACTACGTTTTAAAACATTCTATATATTTTTTCATTTAACATTATTTCACAATACTTTCTTAAACTTCTTCCTTTTTTATTTGTTAAAAAAAATAAGATTTGAAAATAAAGTATAATTGAATGATACTCACGGTCTTTTTGATAATAGAATGTAAGATTCTTTTTATTTTATGATTTTATTAAATATTTATATGTTTTCTTGGTAGATTATATGTATTCATGTAATTGATAATTTTATTTCATAAGAATTAGTTTTTAGCCACTAGTAATTATGTTTCATCTATTTTGTTCGGCATCTAAACATAAGAGCAAAATAATTAGATATTCAGATAATGAAATAAATGGAATGGAAAAAAACCATAAAGAATTTTTGAGATCAAATCTGACCATAAATTAAATTTTAATGATCAATATAATGGTTTAAAAGTTTTGAAATATTTTATAGTTGGTTGGAGCAAAATGAATCATGTATGTATTTATTTTTATTAATTTATTTGTTATACTTTGTTTTATTTTTACTACATACTTTAAATCCTTTATAATATTGTTTTATTACATTTTTAAAATATCAATTTACAAAACTACTACAATATGATTTCTTTTAAAAGATAAAACTGTTTCTATTTTTGAAAAAAATCTTATTTCCCGCAAAAACAAATAGTCTTTGTCATTTGCATTTACTTAACTAAAACAATATTGAATTCACGAATTCTTCGTTTCATCTATTTTCGTTTGCCTGAATTGTACAATACGTTTTTTTCCAGCCTATATTTTCCGTAAGTTTTCAATAAAGGATATACACGTATATAACAAAAGCTTTCGTTTAATAGACACGCACTCAAAATATTTGATCAAAGTTTTCTCCATTGAAATTCGTTTATCGAACAACTTATGAGAGGAAACTGCTCACGTCATTCTGTTTTGCTTTAAATTAAGATTCAACAAAAACTTTTAGTTTTGACTTGTATAATATCAAATATAATATTAATATTTTAAGTAATCTGCCTTTAAATATTGAAGAAGCTGTTTTTTCTTTTTTGTGCCTCGGACTTATACTATAATGATGACGTCATGTAACGAGGAAGATATTATTAAATAGTTTGTATACAATATATAAAGATTTTAATGCATTTTACAATTATCAACACTATATTTGGTACATATTCTCATATACAAGAAGTGCAATGAAAAAAATCATGAGTAAACTTTAGCTAAGATATTTGGATGATTTGTAATAGAAAACGATAAAATATCCCTAAAGTAAAAATAATGCAAAGTGAATAATGCAAATATTTTTAGGGCAGTAAGAATACATAAGCGTGCATTGTAATGTTGATAATTTTATCTTCATTTTTAAATTGTTTTTCAAGGCTCAGTAAAAAATAATATAATACAGCGAATAAATGTGGCAAAATATCTTCCGAAACCAAAATTTCTTAAGGTTAAGTCGTTGCCTAGTAGGTCACTCTTGATTTGGTTCCGTATGAAATTAGTTCAAGTGTATAAAAACCTCAAAATAAAACTCTACATAAAGATATTCATCAACTTTGAACGGTCAATACTTGTGGAAGATCAGGAATATATCAATATTAATATTCACATTGTGAATATCCATATAGCTTTGCATATGCATATCCAGAGTTGATAAGGCTTAAAAAATCTTTCAAATATATAAATATTATATGCACAAGAATCTATAAAGGTATACTATGATATAATACATTGTATCACAGGCAGTGCGAATTGTATAAAAAAATTGTGATTATCTTTTATGAATCGCAACAACCGCCGGCTCTAATACAATTTGTTTCTACCGCAGCGGCGTGTTGTGGAAAATAAAACTACCAGACCATAAATCAGTGTTGCCAGCATGTGAATTGAAATGTTAAAAAATGAAATCAGTCAGGGGCTATGAAATATTCATTTATCCAGTCGGGGAATTCCGTCCGTTCCGCCTGCGGTTGCGCTGACTCTTCAGTCTGGCGGACCACGAACCCTACTCTGAGTGACAGCCAATTTACCTTTTGCCGATTGCGATAATTAGTTATTAACCTTTGCTGAATATTTATCGTACATAACCGTTTGCTTAATTCAACTGATTAAGTTATCGTTAAAAGTAATCCATTTATAGCATTGCATGGTATCAAAAATAGTCAAGGATTATACATACTGAACCATAAAAGGAGAACAGTTTAGAGATTTTAAATGAATTACTCAAATATAAAATAATGATGTACCTACAAAATTAGTTAAATGTAGTTTAATTTAATAAATCAAGATCCACAAATATTTTGAATTTCTTTAAAATAAATCTGACGAAATCGTGCTGTATTACTAAGTGTCAATTATTATTTAAAGCAAATCCTTAAATTGACCATTTTGTACTTAATACATGCTAAAAAAGCTAATATTATTACTTTGATTAATTTATACTGTTATTTATAGTTCGCTATCAAATATTTGCTTTTTTTAACTTGCTGGTGTATTTCTGCAAGACCCACACACTGTGGTCCACTACGCTGCTTCACGTCCAGATCGCGAAAGTTAACAAATTTACTCTAATACATTTGCAGGATCTCGGTGCCCTGGATTGGTGCTTTTGAAAAGCTGTCATGCGCATATTTGCGTATGACATTTGGTTGACAACCTGCCAAGAGCTTAGGAGCTTTTTAGCCAAAGGCGGACAAACATTTTTATAATAACCCCCTATAATTATGGCGTATTATTATAATATTATTCATGTATAATTTTTATTTTGTTAAGAACTGTGGAATTAGCAAATACTTGTGAAAAATTTATGATGCACAATTAAAGTGCATTTATATTAAAGTACAGCCAATATTTTTCTGTGATTGCATTTATAGAATGACTCAAAGGGTGTTGAAACATATCTCTTGTGGCACGTGGTAATTAAAAACTGAGCTCTGACAAGAAAAAGCTCCGTCCTGACATCTTACACTACTTGTAAGCTCTGCTTCCACTGGTGCATTCGTTGATTTATAACAAAATAAAATGAAATATCATTTCATTTCATTTAATACTTATTTCTAACAAGAAACGATTTTTGCTATATGTTTTTTTTAATCAATTTTCGTGTTTTATTTTTGAAATTTAAATGATTCATTTAATAATATTTATGTCTGTATAAAATAGTATCTACAAAAATGCGTGACATATTTCCATATTCATAAAAGCATTCAAAATATCAGTTTTAATTCATCATCATTAAATTTAATAAGTCAAAAATATTTTATTATGATTAAAACACTTAAATATTATGTATATGTGCATTTTAAATGTTAGTCTAGCCTTTTATTTCATACAACAATTTTCATAAGATGATTTTTGGATAATAAAATAATAAATAAAAATTTGTCAGAAAAAATCCATTTTTCATATCCATTACAATAATAATTATTTTTACTAAAGTACTTACTGATATTTTTTAGTTTTTTTTTTTTTCAATTGTAAACTCTATTGTTAAAGTCCTTTGACTGCTTAAGTGTGTATACACGGTACATAAAAAACGCAATTGATTTTTAATATCGAAAAATAGTACTGTTTATCAAAAATAATTATAAATAAAATGATTTCTCGCTGGGATTCTAAGATTAAAAAAAAACAACGTGCCAGTATGGTTAAAGGGTATATGCAGTGATATTGCCATATTTGCTTGAGCATACATATACAAACATTTAAAAAAATCGATCATTATGCATAATATACCATACATACTATTGCACGTAAATGCAAACAGTCGATTTAAAATAGATGGAAAAATAAGAAAAAAAGTGTTATTGTAAACATCGAGCTTTATTAAATGTCGGCACCTTTTCATCGACGTCTCGGGAGGGTCTGAGAAAATCGCCTTCAGCTTTGGCTTATCACCAACACTTGCAATGTAATTCAACCCTTTAAAATTTAATTAAACAAGACGAGCTACCATGAAAAGGAGACATGCACTTTGGGAGCTTAATGGCTTGTCTTGTGTGTAAGTGAGGCGACCGTCCCTTCAACACGACAAATAATGATGGAGTAAGTTCTTTTAAGCCCTTCACGTTTTATAAGACAATTAAGTAGGTGCTTTTTAATGACGTTGTCCTTTGTAATTTACACTAGTTCCCACTTAATGAAAAAAAGAATACCGTATTATTATAAATAAAGTTATCTCATTTATAATATAAACGGCAAACTATAATATATTTAAATTAATTATATCTTCATCCTCGTTTTAAATGTGAAGTACATGAATTTATATAATATGATGATTTTTTTATCGTTTTTTACAAACACTGGTCATTATGCCAGTTACTATACCCGTTGCATTTAGTCCTGCATCTTGATAACTTTTTATGAAGCTGTTAAATTTGAATCTCTAACCGGTCGTGCGCACTTTTTTCTGGCTATCGTCAAAGCAAATTATTTTATAAAATATGGAAGCAAAAGCGTTAAATAATAAAATATTTCTAAACTTTTAATATAAAACTAATATTAGATGTCTGTTCCACATCCTGAATAACAATTTACAAATATGTAGAAGTTTATTACAACATATTATTTAAGAATTAAGCTTGAATATTAATATAATAGTAGGATTAAAACAAAATTATTCTTACAAAATATTGACAGTCAAAAAACTTTTATTTTTTGTTTTCGCTCTGTGGTCTTTGAAATCTTTTTTTCAATCTATAAACATCCGTTTAAATAAAAATAAAACAAGATTTGAATTAATGTATTTTTATAACTTATTTTTGACTGACTTTTTGAAAACTTATATTCTAAAAATTTTAATTTAGTTGTTTACGTATAATTATATTATGCTTAACTTTTAAGTCTCGAAGTGATCTTATATTTGCAAAATTACTCAACTGTTGTGCAAATTTAAAACAACTTTATAATTTATCACTTTTGTTTTTGCAAAAATTATGTAAGTAATTGAAAATTTGCATCGGCGGAGTCCATAGTGTCGGGCATAAATTATTGAGTCAACAGCCTCCGATATAAACCCGACCCGACCTTTGCGCAAATGTGTAAGTAGAATGAATATTTTCGCTTTTTATTCGGGATATTTTGCTGAAAATGTAGCGTTTCTTCTAACAAGAATTTTTTGTTTTCTATGAAAAAATCTAAT
The DNA here is from genome assembly GCA_022683975.1 of Rhyacophila evoluta. NCBI lineage: Eukaryota > Metazoa > Arthropoda > Insecta > Trichoptera > Rhyacophilidae > Rhyacophila > Rhyacophila evoluta. Next base: position 16,110 of record JAGVSQ010003977.1, read on the forward strand.
TTGTAAGCTAAATACTCCTTTGGCGAATTCCCCGATAGAAAAAGATAGACTGAAACATGTAGGGAATTTGTGTTGAAATTTCTTTTGTTGAACAAAAATATTATCCAACTGAATTTGGCTGGATTTTTTTCTCAGGCTCAATAAAATTAAGCCTGTAGGCATTATACCGTTTTGTATCGCAAAGTTATACTTGGAAGCGAGTTTATTTTCAGAAATGTATTATAAATAAAATCCTAAGTCATATTTCGATATTTTTAAATAAATTGAAATACCGTATACGAGGATCGTTACTTAAGATTTGAGATCTTAAAAAATGTTAGACCTCATTAAAACTAAATGTTCTATAGATTTATTAATACTTTTTGTTTATCATAATTATATACATATGTTATTTTATCACGTCTACTCTAAAAGTGATTGGATCTATGCAATGTCTGATCTGTGCATATTGACGACAATTGGCTGTTAGACAATAATCGCTCAACCCAATGGTTATATACCTAATCATGTATATTTAGATTTTTTTAAATTCATCAAATGTATGAGTTGAAACCGTATTCCCTATATGCAAGGTGCGCACGCTTACCTCTTAACTATAAGGAAGAACTTTAATTTATCTTTACCTATAATTTTATCCAGTATAACATTTTATTTCCCAACTTTTATATTCCTGGTATCTGAGAGAGTAGCGTGCGTGATTCAGAGCTGGAGATTACGAGTTCGAGTTCCAAAGTCATAAAATTAAATATATTTAAATATGCAGGATTAAATGCCTAATATATTGAAATCATTTTTTGTGAGAAAACCATGATAGGTCCAGTACGGAGATCCGTATATTCTATTTCTAGAGTGATCATTTTTATGCTGATAAGATTCATATACCCCACTTTTGGAATGGTGGGCAATTAACCTTATTTCATGATAAAAAGTTTTATAGACTTATATTTCAAGTTTTATTTTCAATTATAAGAAATGTTTTCTTTGAAACAATATATAATAACTTCATAAAATCTTTAGGGCGACGTTATAAAATGCCTTTAATTCTCTATTTAAGAAATAAACTGAAAGATAGTTATATCACATATATTTATTTAACATTTAATTTTTAGAATTAATTCAATAGCGCGATTAGCAAATTAAAAACATTATTCATCGTGCATCAAAATATGGGAATTGTTTTAATTACTTTAATCCGTCTATATTACTTTAAACTACTTCACTATCCAAAATTGCTTATTCGTGATGTTCAAAAATAAAAACTTACAAAAACAAAAGTACTGGCCATTATAACTGAAGAATTTAAGTTTTTATTCACATACATATTACAACAAATGTTTGTACAATTTAACTGGAAAAAATGGACGTAAAAATTTTCAAAAAGGAACAAAATGATTTTATCCACAATGTAATAATTAAAATTCTACTTTTATGTACGTTTTTACTCGGGACAGTTTTTCCTGAAAGGAGCTCCATTTTCTTTTTCCCGTGTCGTATTCTTCCACTGAAGGAGATTTTTATTATCGGGTAAGTGGACACAAAGACAACTCGCAGCATTACTGGAAAAGGATCCGACAAATAACGAAAAGAAATTCGAGGTGGGGGACTAGAAAAAAAACGTTAGCGGTTGCCGAAGAAATATCGTACCTTAGTGTGAAACAGATTTTATTGCACTTTTCTTCTGAATAGTGATGAAAGTTTTATCAAAAATTTTCAGAAAGAATAATCATTGACAGCTGACTAGTTTTATAAGATATTGAACAGTTTTTCTTTTAACAGATGTTTTATTATTAGATTAATTGTGTAATTTTAATAAATAAAATTAAAAAATAGCAAAAAACGGCCGAATAAATGTACAATTAACACAATCAAGAGTGATTTTGAATTATTCTTTACATAAAAGTAAAAAAAATGCTATATTGAATATTAGAATTTTATTTTTTCAATGTTCTAAAGGCTAAAAGAATAAATGCATACATATACAATATATTATAATTCTAACATTATATTTCTAAATCAAGGAAGTAAAAAAAGTCAATATATTAACGTAACGTTCTTTAAATTATCACTTACAAAAAAAGAAACAGTAAATCCCGTTGGTGTAATAAATAATAATGTGAATATAAATGTCGCCATACAGAATAAAAATTGGTTGTATTTTGTTCATAATGCCACGGGTTACCATCAATAATAAACACCATTTTATGGTTTTTGTTGAGTTTTTGTAAATTGTAAAAAAAAGAACTAGACTTTTTACACAATATAAATAAGAGAAGGTATATTTAGCTGTATTTGTATTAAATCTGTAATATCTACATTGAGTCACGTTTTATGAGTAGGACATATATATCATTGAGTTTATTTATGAGTATTTTATGAGTAAATTTAATATCAAAAAATATCAGACAATGTGCATCATATTAATAGTAAAAGGCATACTTTTTCAAACTAAAATTCATGAACTCAGCGTATTCATTAGATATCCATACTACAATATATAAATATTATCTACTATATATGCAAATTAATATATTTAACGGATATGTAAACTAGTTACTACGAAATAGAAATCAATAACGTTAATTGCCATCGAAAATAATATATTTTTTACGGCATATTTAAAAAATATATTTTACAGTATATATTTGGCAACCCTTAAATCTGCTGGTTGAATGTATCTTTTGATATAAATCACGGAATAATAAGTATTATTATCAGACGTATATATATTATATAAATATATGTGGAATCGCATTCAAGCAACTCGTCTGTAAATGTCATATTACCTTATCCATCTTTTGAGAAACGAAGAATATCTGCCAATATCCTTTATCAAACGACTCTCTCCTGTTCTTTAGTGCGGCATAAATTTCGATTGAATAAATTTAGGACAACACCGTCAATAAACATATTATAATAATATCATATGTGACTAAATTCTTATAAATCTTAGTGTATATATAATATTAAAGTATTCTATGTCGTGTAAGTGTACTATAATATTTCTTATAAACCCTGTATTTTCTAAGCGTGTTTTGAAAGAATTGAAAAATATTCCACATAATTTTTAAATATATTATCAGAAAAAAATTATAACGATTATTTAAATTTACGGATAGATGAAAAAAATGAGTTATTCACACAATGTGTTTTGCTTATAATAAATTTGAATTTTTTTCTTTAATTATAAGACGTAAAATAAACTATAATTTTTTACCACAGTGTATCGTGTCTTTAGAATATATTTGGATACATTATTATTTTACAAATATATTTTCAAAAATCTGATTGATTTAGTGGATATATTTATTATTTATATAATAAAACATGAAGGTCTGTAGACGCCACATATGAATTGGTTTTGAGTTTGTTGTATTGAGTGTGAGATATAAAGTTATGGCTGAGTTTGAGTGTGAAACTGTTAACGGTGTTCATTTGAATTTTTGTGTATAATTCAACCTACGACCAAGGCGGTGGAACGTAACTCTATCGTAAGCCGGAAACTTACTAAATTTTTGACAATAAAACGAAGAAAAAATTACTGACTCAAATTGAGTTATCAAATTGCGTGAGACAAAACAGAAAGTGAGAAGTTTGTAAAAATTCATCAATTCAAATGCATGTTTTGTAATTTGCAGCCGTTTCGTTTCACTTAAAAGTATCCAATTTGGTATAAAAAAGCCGTTTATTAAAGTGAACAGTCGAAATTATGCAGTTTAATTCGAGTTTACGTAGCAATCGCAGGGCGTCGAAAATCTCATCTAATTTAGCCCTCAGGGGCTTATAAAATAAACGAATCCGCTTGTATCAGATGTTTTCGGAGCTTTGATGGTACAATTCGTTGGACACTTTCCTTTGCTTAATTCAAATGAAAAGAGACGTCGTGATGTTTACTAACATTGTTATTTGAGCGGACACATATTTGTTTTGGGGAGAGTATTTCATGACAAAGGAAAACAAAGTAATAATATTATTACACTCAAGAGTGTATAATTTTATTTTAGTATATTTAACAATATTGTTGACAAAGGGATTTTGCAAAAACTTCGAGTCTATCTGAATTTCAAAATACAATGTAACATGATTTACAAGATTCTTTTATCAACTTGAAATATATAATTCGGTACAATTTTTGCTCAAAAATAAAAAGTATTACATTCGTTTAACCCTTTCATTAGTGAGTTAATTTTTTATGCACATATATTTTAAAGACTGAAATCTTTTACTGGTATCAATTCAACTAATATTATCATAA
>JAGVSQ010003978.1:0-20360 GCA_022683975.1 Rhyacophila evoluta
ACAATGTGTAGATCCATATGCTCCAAGTTGGGAGCGAACATGGTATATAAAAAAATAAATATATATGTACAATTGTTGTTTTTTTTAGTTACTATAAGGGTGGCAGTATATTTATCCAAATATACATTATTAATCTCTTTTCACAATAATAAATCAAATGATTTCATTCTGTTTTATCGATAACGATAACAAAAACCCATATTCATTGCCATCTAATTAATTTCATAACTTGAAGGTCATGTGAAGCAATCAATAATAATCATAAATTTAAGAATTCATTGTTATTGAAAAAAAATGTTTTGATTAATCTCTTTATGGTATTATTTCGCAATTTCAATTCTTATTGATTGAAAAATGCAATAGTTTCAATAATAATTTAAGCGCTGTCACGGTAATCTTTCGATGAAAAATTCTGATTATTCGTGAATATTGAAAAAATACCTTTTTCCACGGGTATATAATTTATTTATTTGAATAAATTGAAAACAACAAGATTTTTTGCATAAATAGCCAAATTCGTAAATTCTTTAATTATAAAAACATATATTTTGTCCATTTTTTGATAAGTAAAATCATACAAAATTAAACATAACCCAACTTTTATATAATTGTCGGTAATTTTCTCATTCCTGATAATTATTATATATCATTTCATCAGATATTTAATTTAGTAGCACGTGCGGTTGGTAGAAAACGATTGATAGGATGAAAGTCTATTTGTGATAATTATTCCGATTTCCACACCGGAAAAAAATAAGTAAAAACACATTTATATAACATTTAATTTTTAAAAACACATTTATATAACAGCCATTGTTCATAGCTTCATTTAAATTACTAAATCATTTAAATTTTATCGATATTAATACAATCCAGTTGTGATTCTTCTTATATTCACAACTATCAACATGGCGGAATTCTTTATGTCATTATTAAGAACTGTCAAATAAAAATAATTTTCTTTGATTTTTATTATAAAACAATATTACAGACCATTTAATATTTGCAGACTTGATACACTGAGCTATATTGAGGTATTATTGAAAATATTAACAAATGATTTTATTCTTATCTATTTTAATTTAAAAGTAAAAAGCAAATGTCAAGCATATTATTGAAATATCCATGCAACGTTTTTTTTATTTCTGTCCATAACTTCTAAATTCAAATATTCTTCCAGCAGATATTCTTACCTTATGAATATTTACTTTACTATTGTATTATTATAAGTTACTGGTTTTAATTTCAATTGTCGCAGATCGCGCATTAAATGAAATTTAATTTTTCAATTTGCAATTATTTTATAGTAATGCTTTTCGCAGCAATCAATCATCGTGTGTTATTGTTTATTGTGCAAAATATCAGGCTCAATTTCTTTTACGTAGGTGTTGCACGTGTAAAACATATCGATTAGCATATTTATTGTACGACTTTGAAAAAATGTCTCGCAGTTACATTTAAACGTAATTCAATGCAGGTCGTGTGCATTATTTCCATTTCAATTTGCTTATAAAGATGTTCCAAAATACCATACTGTTCATTGAACTCATTACATAGTACGAGGCCGCATCCAGATCATGCGTTGGGTTGTGGGAATCATTATGTGATGCGTTGACAGGCTTAAAATAATAAAAAAGGCATCAACCGTGGCAACACAAACGTGAGACGCCCTACAACGTACGAGGAAGCACCGATTGGCTCATGCGGAGAAATTTCCAAGACAATGAAAAAATAATATAATTACAAACAATAGAATATAGTTACCATATACTTAACTGAACTACATTTTATGATGGCTAATTTTTCACCATATTTTCCATCTAGTTCCACATATATTTTGAATTTCAAAACTTCCTATGCAGTTATGGAATCCGAACATACGCCTTTAGCACTGTGCGTGGGCTTACTAATTGGTCACCGAGGGGATAATTGATTGTTAAATTGTTGCATAATTCTACATATTAATTAATTTTATCGATAGTGTATATATACATTTAACTCTAGTGCACGCCAACCAGGGTCTTGGTAAGCTGGTCCTGGAACACTTCTGGCAATTTGAAGAACGCCTCACGTTTCTTCAGCCATGGTATATGCCCTCGTAACGGGTTTGGGTGCGTGGAGAGTGATGGAAGGGTAAGCAAGTTTATGTTTTGATTATAGTATTGAGGATATTATCACTTGTGGTGTTACAATTGAAATAGCTGTCTATAAAACTATCATAATAAGTATACAGAAGTATAATTTAATGCAATTATTCAAACTTTAAAATTACAGATGTTTTAAAGGGTGTATATTTTTCATTACTATATAATTGGATTGAGCAATTGTATGATCAAATTCTCGTAAAAAATAAGTTGTCAAGATATTACGGAGATCCATATGGTCCACTTTCGGAGGGGACTTGGTAAAAATAATCATAAATAAATAAATTTGTAAGTGTGTAATATATTATAATTGAACTGTTACAATAGCATTTCCCATTTATCACAGTCTTACTACGATCATTATATTTTGGAAGGATCAGCTTATTTTTGACGTCCATATCTAAACTATATTATATAATACTCACTTAAACAATTCAAACACTGTCAAATTTTGACAGTAAGTAGGTGACGTTCGTTACCGTCCGTTCGCCACAGTATATGCCCACATAACGGATGCGGATACTTGGCGGGTGGTGGAGGTAAGGCAAGTAAGTAGGTGACAATTCTTGTTGCACGCAATTCTACAACACAAAATAATAAATTACTTAATAAAATAACTGAGCGACTCAATCTATCTACTAGATACACAGTATAAGCCGAAACCATAAATAAATAAATTACATGTTAAACATATATAGATCGATAACTGGTTTTCATTGATATTCGAAAGATTTTCATAATTCATTTTCAATGACAACAAGAATCTTTCATGTTTCTAAAATGTGTTTCGGAAGTTATTGAATTTCATTTCATCAATGACCGAATAGAATTATTCATATAAGCTAAGTTCCCACATATTTTTGTTAAATTAATTTACCATAAATAACTATGGGTGACGCTTACCCCAAAACGAAATGCGTGTCACCTTTTTCCTATCAACATACATATCCTTTTATCTATGGTAAATATATGGATAGTGTTTTTTCTTCTAAAGGCTTACTAGTTAAGTTTAAAAACTCCTACCTTGATATGGAAATAATTCGATATTTAACATGTTTTCTTATACATTTCAATGCATGCTATATTAAAACAATACTCTGTAATACCGAATGTATATTATAAAATATAAAGACAAACTATTATCACTTATTAGCACCAATCAAATACAGAATAAATACTTATGATAGTATACATCAACAAATGTAATAAAATAGAGCTTGTTATAACAAAAATATTTTGAACACGGATTTTTGAAAATTATTTATAGTAATTACATTTTGTTTTAATTTCCGACAATGACTATAAGAGATCATATCAGAAGTTGTTAAATGCGGTACCATTTTTTTCGCCTTGCATGATAACCCGAAGTTATATTTTAGTCGGTAAAACAGGTATTTTCATGCTTTGTATTTTGCCACACGTGCAGACTGGATGATCGGAGAATCTCTATATTGTCCTGAGTACTTACTGCCATGGTCTGCGACCTGGAAACGACTATCAATGAATGATACTCGAGATTGGTTCCAGGATGAGAGATCTTCTGACCTGATTTTATCTCTTCTTCAACGCCTTTACGGTCTTTTAAATATTCACTTTTAACGCGTTATTGCATGAGATTATATCGTGACACTCATTTAATAGATTACATATACATTTGACAATAAGAAACCATTATATAATATCTAAAAAAACGAAAATGATGGAATAGACAAATTGTAATATTATTTTTATGTACACAATTATTTTGATAAGAGAATTAAAATAATATTAAACAATGAACATTTATAAACTATTTTAGATTAAACGTACAAATGTCAGTATACAATAAGATTGGCCGCCCAGTAGGCAGTGAAACGTGCGAAAGCAGGGTAACAGAATCGTTGCATGTTGTTTAAATTCAACGAAAATGACCAAATTGATAAGGGGAAAAAAAATTCAAAAAATATTTATTAATAAATATTATTTATTTGTTCTTAAAGGATTACTATATTAAAAAGTATAATCTCGAGTAATTTCGCAGGTATATTCAGAAAACAATTGAAATTTTAGTATTATCAATTATTTATAAAGAAATAGATTAGACAAAATCAAATCAGTGAATGATAACCGTCCGGATATATCATAAATACCAGACATAAGTAAGCGAGAGATGAGTGACTCAGTATGGAAAGAATTGACATATTATCTCCATACATTAAATTTATACATTTGTGTTAAAAGTTTTTTTTCCAAAATAGAAAATATTTACATCAGTAAAAAGTGCAGCAAATAATATCATTATGACGAATTCATTATCATTTTGTAAACACTATTAAATTTTTATCAACAGACCAACTGTTTTAGATTTATTCCTGACAATCAGTTGACGATAACTTGCAACACTCGATCCAATGTATCCATGATAATTTTCTTGAAGATTTCGCTTTGCGCTCTAAGTTCTACGGGTTCTTTAACTTCAATAAATCTTTTACGCGTAGTTACAATATTTATGAACATGCTTGGTCGTGTTCGCTTGTTAGGCGTAAGCAAAACATTAGTTATTGGTATTCACTCATTATAAGATTTCACTGAAATAACCTATTCAAACATTGACTATAACAGTCAATAGCTTATTCCAGATAGTATTATTAAGCGCTTATCAAAATACAGTACTCGGGTCGTACCATGTACAGCCTTCCAGACTTCATTTGGCGTGCAATAAAATATGAATGGCTCTCATTCCTCATATCATCAAAAAACCTGGAAGAAAATAGATTTTCCTGATGTCGTAAATATCTGTATAGCCAGGCAAATATTTACTGTAGAAACGAAGTTCTCGCTATTTTTCACGTTGTGTAGAATAGTACCTCCAGAAATCTTGAATCTTGTTTCTCTCTTCGGCAGGTACCATCCACAGGATGTACTCGGCGGAACCAAGGGATTCCGGAATGACCCGTAAGTATGCAAGATAGCTGGTGAGTGTGGAATCCATATGCTCTATATAGGGAACGAATGTGGCGGAAGAAGAATAAGAAGAAATAGTACAGGTAAAGTATAACGTATAACGAACACCGAAGCAACAAAATTTCCAGTATAACGTATATTTTTTTTTGTTCCGGGCACACGTTCATACAAAATGTATTAATACTTTTCATATATTCAGTATAACGATACAAAAATTATCGTCCCCGGAGTTTCGTTATAACGATATTCTACCTGTATCATGCGTACCGTATACATCATAATGATATGTGGTATAACATTATAAGTTATTATTCAAAGATGCTGGACACGTATTGTTCGATGGATTGAATAAAACGTATACATTTATCAAGATAAATCTTCAATATATATTCATAAGCTCCACATTGAGGACATAATGTTAAATATATACATATATGTATAAACTATATAGCAATTGATTTACTATAATTGTTATTTATAAGACCACCTTAGCGTGATAATCATAATCATATGAGATATGTTTTTTCTAAATTTTTAATTAAATTTTTTTTTTTGCAGGTAAAAAATGTTGTCAGTGACTGCATAATATACCCTCTCGTTTTGTCACACATAACGAATAATGATTAAAATAATATATTTCTTCCAGTGGTAATGTAGATAATATGAGAGGCTACAGATTGCGGCTTCATTCAGTTAGAGACGGCGGTCGGCGAAGGTTGTGAAATTTGCTAGGGATACCACCGTGACAAAACACATTACGCGCGATCTTTTACGGATCACAACAAAAACAAAGCTCAGTCAACCAACGGTGTTTGAAAAAAGCTTCGATAAGCTTAATTTTGTGAAATACATACGAAATTCAAAAGCTTAAAATCAATTATATATTTAAATATATATTTTTTATAACACATTGATTCGTCTATTAATATAAATAAACGAGTGCAAACGTTTGTTTTATTTTTTAAGTGATTGTTTGGGTGAATAGTGCATTAGGGAAGAAGGTAAATATTTTAATTTCAGTATTTTAAATATAAAACAATAATACATTGATTGTCTACGGTTTTCCATGTTATATAATATGTAGTTTTTATGTTATATATATTTTAACCCATGGTTTTCGAGTTATATATTTTTTTAATTTCTGAATGAACATTTATATTTTAAACATCACAAAATAAGGACCAATTTACTATTTACTAGGTTAATATTTTTTACTGTTGGCTCCCAACATTTTTTATTTATTTCTTGGCAACATATTTTACAAAATTTTACCCTCTATTTGACACATTTTTGTATACGTAGTTTCTGTCTTTCATCTTTTGTAAGTTATAGTTCTGTGCTTCGGATGCATAAGACATCATGCCATTCTTATAAAAAATGATGAAGGTTTCTTGCTCTACGTAGGGTTATATAATATTATCTCCAATTTGCTAAAATAACAGAATTAACGGTATGTAACACATTACAATATATGCATTTTCATTTTGGGACATACATACACAAAAAAGTTTTTTTGCCCTTCTGTAAAGTTGACTAAATGTACAAGAAGTCCTATGATTCCTGGGTTATAACTGTGCAAAAATAACAGTGTCGTGGCAGGGAACGTGTACTAGAAATACATATGAATGCTTAATATTATGCTTAGAAACAGTATATCCGCCATTATCGGTTAAATTTTCGCGCATCCCCTAACCACTGAGCGTGTTTCGGTTTGGAATACTCTGATTTAGAGCAATTGATTAACGTTAAACTTACGTGATGTCGAGATATTTGAACTATCGTTAGAATTAACATTGGCATCATGTTTTATCGACTGAGTCTCCTCGGAAGTGATATATAATTACGGATTTCCAAAACATAAAAGTTATCACAAAGAATTGTTTTTTTTACAAGGATTATCGTCTCCTGCATTTATTGTTTGGAACTCGTAACCTCTAATATCAAAGCGTAGTGCTTTCTTACTTCGCAACTAAGGCGCCATCACACATTTATGATAAAATAAATATTAATCTCAAGTTGTATTTATCACAAATGAAAAAAAACCCAGGGATTAATTTTGTCCAATAAATTATGGACTCATCAACATTTAACTACATCCCGGGCGCCATGGTTTCTTCAAGGGAACTCCTACAATCATCTTTATTTTTTGTCTTGTTTTGCCGATTGCTACAACCAAAAATCTCTTTCAAGATTTTCCAGCATACTATATCAACCCTTTTACTTGATGGTCTGCATCGTCATTAAAAGTGTATAATCCTCTCTGACTACGAAAAGTCCATTCCATTGAGGATGGAGAATTTCGGTATTTTGATAACGTCTGACCCAATATTATGCATTTTTTACATCGAGTTAAGCAAATAATTGTTATATTTTTATTAATCTAATTAAAAATATATATGTTCTTAATCTTTTGTTGGTTTAACGGGCGTCACCACAGCCATTATGCCATTATCGATATTGTTTGTAATTGATAAATATGTGTATCATATTAAATTATATCTTGTTTGTAGTATTTATTAAAGCACCTTGACTATATCGCTGTATTCTATCATTTATATAAAAAAGGAAACTAGATACCTTGAAATACCACTAATTTTCAAGACACTGATGTTTCCTTCAACGACGAAACCGGTATTGATATTGAAGTAGATTTTTTAGTACTGTCAAGTACTGTATTGTAAATCAAATAAATTATAATAACGTTCCACCAAGGTTAATAAATAGACAAGTAGAATTATTGACACTATACTCACGAAATTTCGAGTAATACTCATGTATTTTTTGAATTTATATTTACTTGGCAGATCACCATTTTACAACAGTTGAACACTTTTTAAGTTAATTGGTTTTGTAAATAACAATTTAGATTGTGACACCATTACCAACACTACACGTAAACGTTTTTCGTCGACTTTTATATATATAGTAATTTAGTACTAAATAAAACGTAACTAGATTTTATTTCATTTTTATTCCCTTACCACCCCTTTTCATGGCCTATAATTAAAAACAAGTAAACACAAAGCGTCCAAATATTTAAATGAATTCCATGTCAAAAAAGTGCCAACACTACGCTGTTGTACATACATATCTGTGTATGTATGTGTCAGGAAAACTTAGCATTAATTTATCTAGAACAATCAATTTCTATTAATCCTATCTGATAAGCCATCACTTTCAATAATATATTATTTTGAAAAATCTCTATACAAATAAATGATTAGTTTTATTTTCGTCTGTTTTCTTATTTATGGTATTGATAATATACGTTATTTTTACACTTTTGTTGATTATAAAATCCAAAATTAAAAATGTCTCAAAATTTTTAACTGTAATGTAAACCTGATTGTACCAATTATATCAATAAAAAACAATGTTGTGATTAAATTTTCCAACAATTAAAAATCATTTTAATTATGTATATATCTAATGGTTGATTTTTTTAAATGCTAGTCTATCACACACTGATTTGGCTGTCAAAATAACTATTAATAAAAATAAGAACAAAATACTACGGTAGTCTCTGTACATTATTATAATTAAATACTAATCACCTAGTAATAATAAAAAAAATGCTTTAATAGTACTTACACATTTTTTGTATGTTAAAAAGTTGTATCTAATATAATGTTGAAAGTATGTATTATATTATAAAATACACCTTGATAAATGTCAGTATAACGTTTGCAATATTACAGGTCTGGACAACCCAAATTGCCTCACGGGCCACAATGACTTCCTAAAATTTTCCAAGGGCCGCACGCTAATGAAAATAATTGAAAATGTTGTCCTAATATTTTTATCGATATGTCTGGTCTGGCTTTACAACGAAATCAGCACTAATTAGTTTTTGTGATGCAAGCGATTGATTTGACTTTTGAATGCAGACGTATACGTAAAAAATCATACTATACATTTAAAGAGAAAACATGTATTATATATAACCAACAACGAAAAATATGTGTGTAGGAATATAGACGCGATAGCTTCATTTATGTACGAAGATTCTTCCAAATTTTATGACATAAATATGGTTTTAACAAACAAAATTATTAGCTGAATCACATAAATCATATTTTGAAAAGCCTTTATTTCATGTATTTGGTTAAAAAGTCATCGGTGTTAAGTTATGATATTAGTTGAATTAATAAAAGTGAAATATTTTAATGTTAAAAACGTGTGTGCATAAAATATTAACTTAGTAATAAACGGTTTAACACTTTTTCATTTTGTCGAACAAATAAAATCGAAACATTTATATCATTTTATGATACGTTTTTATTTAATTTATACCGTTTACATAAATGTTTATATCTTTATAGACGTAAATGAATCAAAAATCGGAAGTTCTTAAGGATGGTTTATACAAATGTGCATTCGTACATGTGTGGTATGTGCATTTATTAATTTGTATAGCAAGTCTAGACGTCTCTCTTAAATCTTCAGAATGACATGTTAATGGTCGATTTAATTTATTTATTACCCTTGTTCATATTGCATTTCGTTTTCAGAGCCAACAGAAGTTTATTTACGAAAAAAATATAGTTCATAAAATAGACATTGCTCCTAAAATGGAATGAGAATTTTATATAGATAGTGTATGTATTATTACATTTTAAATTCTTGTATTTGTGTACAAATTTACGAAAGCTTCCTTTCCATGCAGTATGTTAGAAATGTTTTTATATTTTCAATACATTGGCATCGACTATGACAATTTTATATTCACAATGATTCTAAATGGCCGCGTATCAACGACATGTATTTTAGCCAATATAATATAGTACGACACGTGTTTCATCTACTCTCTTGACTAATAGAGTACGTAGCTATTTAACAAAGTGAAAACTATATGAAATAATACTTTCTATTTAATATTTTTTAACAATATGTTAATAACTAAGTATTTCGTGAAAAATTAACAACTCATTTTCAATTCATCACAAGTGATTCTGTTGGTGAAACTAGTAGTGATACGATTTAAGGTTTAGCACTTGTCCTTTATATACATTGTATTGTTGATTGTTAAAAAAACCGCATATCGATTGTAATCTAGCAATTAATGTCCTATCTCAGCGTAGAGTTTAATCCTGCATTTTTAGATTTAAAAAATCCGACAGATGGGCAACCGAACCCGCATTCCCCGGATTGCCGGGCGTGCACGCTACCAAATACGCTAACCGGGGAGACATATTATATTAAACCATAGGTTAGTTTAAATATTAGATTTCGATTAGATATAACTAAAAAAACACCGTCATTTTATTTTTGTTTATTGACATTTTCAACTTATTTTCAATAGAAGCGAACATTAAATTATAATAAAAAATATGACATATCGGTGTAGATTTGATCGCCACATAGGACATATTTCCAAATCACCATCGATATCTTATGATAAATAGTATTGAATATTATACTAGTTAGCTGCACTACATACCCTGACAATGTTGTAAAAATTTAAAAACTATTAATTTAATATTCTTAGTAGTGAACTACAAATATAAAAACGTTGTTTTCTTGTAGCGGTCAAGAGGTTCATTTTGAATATGAAATGGAATCTGATATTTCCAAAAAATAAAATGCAGACTGCGACTTGTTGAAAAACAAAAGCATAACAGGTCAAAAGAGACAGGGTTTTATCGTATTTTTAAACGGTGCATATGTGTCACTTTTCATTAGGCAAAGAACAGTATAAATTTATGATTTTTTTGGCATAAGCGGAGTGTCTAGGGTCACACATCGCAAGATTGCACTCCAAATGAAAAATAATTTTTATCTCAAATGCAGTGTTTTTAATGCATACAAGATTACAGACATCATACAAGTTTGGTTGAATGCAAAGAACTCACTTGTCGAAAAAACAAGAAAACTACCAAAACTATGTATGTATTGATTAATATTATATTATTTGTAAATGATTTTAAAATAGGTTATTCGTTATAATAACTCGGTTGTTCGGTCTATGAACGCGTTGTTCACAAACTGTATAAAGATTATGTTAATTCTGTGTATTTTTTTTTTTAAGCCCACGAATGCATTCGCATACAGAACAGGAACAAAAACCCTTGCATGATATAAGTCCCTTGAGCTATTATATTATTTAGAAACCGAAAATCCGTTGAAAGCATATTTTTAAACGTGAGAATAATATTTGGATTTGATTGATTTGAAACGATCTTTGAAAAAACTTCAATTCTGCCATCACCTCACATTTGTTTCTCCATTTATTAAAAATTTACTGTCTAATAATTCATTTCATTTTTTTTTGTATTTTCATTATGATTTACTATCAATTATCACACCATTCTGAATAGAATGTTTCTCATAATATATCAGATATTTTTAAGCAAACACAAATAATAAGAACCTTAAAGGTAACAAACACTGTCAGCAGTGCAAACGTCTCTTTATAAGTCTTCTACAAACTATCTCAGCTGACTCCAAAATGTATTAGGAATTTTATATCCTCTTTACAAATATTCCGCAAACCTCGTCTTAAGTTTTATTCATTTTCTCTTCCATGTCCATTCTTTTTGTGGGCTGATATTTTCCATCCTAATAACATGACCATCTTCTTTTATTACTGGTAATTGAATTATAGGTTATTTACATATAGTTTAAACTCGTTAAAATGTATCATAGTAATTTGGGGTCTTTATATTAAAACTAAAAACCCATTTTTTATGATCAGGATAACTTTGAACACAACACCTTTCAAAAAAGGACGATTATAAGTCGGGATATAATATCCGTGCATATAATTTAGATACTATGCACTCCTTAAATATATGTTATCGCTAAAATGAATACATTTTTCTCTCAGATCAATATAATTGGTATTTTCTTTGAGTTCCAATGTAGTTATTATATCGAATAAATTGCCAAGGATTTTTTTAAACAATTCCATACGTCAACAATTTTGGATTTTACTATTACGTTTGATAAATTTGATAACCATAATTAAAAAAAAAAAATTGGATTGCTTATTACGCAAAAGTTAATTTTTTTATCATTTAGGGAATCATTATAAATAATAATAAAAATGTATTATTAAAAAAATCGACTATTCAGCGCAATTTAAAAAATGTTAGAAAAGTCATGATATTTGAAAATAGTAAAAATATCTAAAATATAGAGATTATGATAAAATTAATATACAACCAGTTGTGCCAACATGAGCAAGCTGAAGAAATAAGAATGGAATTGTCAAATATTGCCTCAGAAGACAATCTTTGGATGGAGGTTTTTTTTTATCTAAAAAACTTTTTTAAATTATATAGAAGTACCTTTCCTCGTGTCCGGCATAACCTTTCTTGTCAATACCTTTTAAAAACTGATAAATAAGTACTACATGAAGAAATAAATTGTCATAATTAGTAACCATCTATACTCTGAAAGTGAAGTATATGGATGGATCTGTACCATGACGATTTTTTTTTTGCGAGAGTTGGTTGTTAGCCAATCGCTCAACCCACTTTCGCATATAGTCATGTATCTTTCTTATTTTTCGATCAGGCTTATTTAGCACTACGTTAGGAATATTTTGTTATGAATTATTTTATAAGATTTCGGACTTGAATCTCACAACCGCTAAGCATTTTTTTTAAATGCTGTACTGGATGCTCAATGGGTTGAACATTTGGCTGGTAACACGTTTTCTCGTGAAAAGTCTCAATAAATCTGCTTTTTATTTGTTAATTAATTCATGTTATATCTTTACAGCTTCTTGTGTGAATTCATTGTCAGTTGCTATGGCTTCGCATGCAATTAGGTAATTAATAATCAAGTGTGTAGAAAAATACACAAACTAGTATCGTGATAAATGTTGCATAATATATTGCCTAGAACTATGATTTTTTCGCATAATTTCACAATTTATTTAAAATGCGTTTGAGATTTAAAATATGTAAAGAATTCTTTAGGATCATTAAACGTTGCGTGTTTAATCCCTGACGCCTGTTAAAATGTTTTTTTGCCAATTAGAAATTATATTCCAATTAAATATAACATATTACTTATAATCTAGTTTTGGTTTTGGTTCTAAATTCGAATGTTTTTAAATAGAACTGCGTGATTCAACACAATATTTAAACAAAAAAAATTGAATATTTTGTGTTTAAATAAAATTGAAGACTATGCTATAGCTGAAACTAAAGCACAAACAAGTATGCGCATGAATTGATATACTTAAAACAAACGTATTTTCTGAATTACAATGAACAATAATTACAACGTGAATAGAAAATACAACAGTTTGACACAATGGTAAATTAATCTATTATACAAAGATGTATTTTCCCCGGAAATTTTTCGATATTTTTTGTACTAACGGCTGAAAATTCAGCTCATTCCACAGTAGCTTCATTCTTTTTAACAAACGAAACTACTGCATTTAGGGTACCGTGATGTCTTTTAATAACTTAAAATAATTTTGTTGCACAGGTAATAAGCTCTTCTGACTTATGTGCTGGGCACGTTCAACAAGATTTTGAATGCAAATAGTATTTTTTGAAATACAGATTAATGCTTTATCCTGGAAAAACCGGATATTCAGAAAAAGCTTAACTTTTCTTGTTTTTGAGATATAACCTTTAATTTTTTTAGATTAATTGCCCACACTACTTTTGACATTTAGAGTTTGATGATTGTAATAAATTTGAAAGAACACATTAATGTGGACACTACAATAAAAGCTGGTGTAAATACTGTCAAATTTTTAAGTCTGCAGAGTTCAGATAAATAAATGACAGAGGAGTCAGAAAAATCAGTACCATTTTATTCATTGAATAAAAAATAAATATTATTATGTAAGAATTAAAAATCAATAGACTACTTGTATGCAATATGTAAATCTTAAATATTAACAACTTCAGGAAATATGTTCTGAATATTTTCCAAAGAAAACTTCCACTTATGTGTCATGTTGCAATTCGAATTTGTCTCGTAGAAAATGATTATCGCTGAGTTCTGCGGGTTGTAGGAAGATGCCAGCGAAGTTCAGTCGGTCAAGATTCGGATACTGCGTCAGTTAGCTCAGTGGTCGCCAAAATGGGATACGCAAGTAATACTTGGGGGTACACCAAATAAGTAGGCTCACGATCACATGTGCGTGTATCACGGGGGTGCGAGTTCTCTCATTATTCGCTGTGTCTGGTGGGGTTACAACTTATAATTATTTTTTGGGCAACGTTTTCCAACCTGGTACGCGCAAAAAATAGATAATTTTGAAAATGAACGTATGTTTATTATTAAATCGTAGTAGCATAAAGATTGGAAACCTCTGTCTTAGGGGTACGCTATCAAACAAGTTTGGATGTCGCTGAGTTCGGTCACGTACACCATACGGCTGATTTAGAACCAACAAAAACGTCCTCATGTACATTGTCCCTACTAAGTAAAAACGCAGTATCCACATAGGTAATAAGATGCAGGAAGGACACTGTGTGTACAGCTATCTAGGGTAAAGAAGGCGAAGATTCGCTGGCTAAATGGAGTTGTACATGCCGTGTGGTCAGCGTGTGAAACTAAAAAATAGCGACCTTGTACATACATGAATATATTGAGAGCCAATGTAGATTTTTTTAATAATGTTACCGACATTCAAACCTGAATCCTCGTATTGTCTACATATTATTTGTTACGGTGAAAGACAAGATATTCGAAAGTGAAACAGTTATGTGATCTGTGAAACTAAATAATGTACAAGACTAAGAAATAAGAAGAAAGAATACAACTAAGTAGATCGGAACAAGAAAAAACATCTCGATTAATTTTAATATTCCTTGGAACATATTACAACGCAATTGCATCGCTCTTGAATAACCATCTAAAGACATCGTACGCAAATAAAAACAGTATTACAGAATAAAATGTAAAGATAATATACATAATATGATATTTTATTTGCACATTGGATTAACTCAAGGAAAAAATAATTACTTTATACTTATTATGTTTGTAACAGTGATCGGCAACCGGCAGCTTACAAAATGAATCTTTGTAGTCCAACATAGATACCACAAATAAACATAAAATAATACATATACAGTGGAACATAAAAAGGGACTTAAATAACATTGTATTAAATGTCTTATTATAATATAAACAATCTGCACAGTGTGTACTCTCAATCTCACATTTTTTTATAAAAAATAATTTGATCTCAGTGAAGCGAACGGTTGCTCATCACCGTTATTAAGCATGGGTCTATACGTTGTACTGCTTTCCATACCAAACAAATATCGTGAGAGTCTTATCATTTTTCCATATCCATTAGTATCTAAATTAAAAAATTGTTTCATTCCATATGACATTGTACGATCCATACTGCTTGCTCTTGGAATTTTATTATATTGTCCATGTAAATAATATAAATTCAACCTCACTTGTCAATATTTTCATCTCAGCCCGCGAGCATACCGCAGTGTATCTTATCCTGTATACTGTATATCCTGTTACTCTCATATAATATCTTTTACTTGTGACATTTGAAGTTTGATGAGACGATACGTATGAAAAACACTATGCACACTTATATGCCATTAGAATAATTACTGTAAGATATAAATGTTTGGCCTGTTTTGAGAGCCGAAAATGAATTGAACATCGTTTCAAACTATTCAATGATATCAAGCTAAATGGGTCCATTGCATCGCTCTACAATATTTGCGTAACAAATTGGTACCGCTTTCGTGACGTTTGAATCTTGGAATATTGGGGGTATCTGGTACCGATTTTTAACTCGTATTCATGTCAAAGTAGTAATTGTAGATAATTATGAATTTATTTTTTAAATTTTATTTTCTCTTTTTAAATGATGTGGTTAGATTTTCTGGAGATAAAGAATAATATTCTATTGTCTATAATAAACACTAAAAAAACAGAAATTATTAAAAATCCAATCATTTTCGTTCCTTTTTTGTGGTATCTCAACAAACTTGATTGGCAAGACTGTTTCGTAAAAATATTTTAACCTTATGTAAGGTGACTTTTTAAATAAACTGCTTGAATACATTTTCTAAAAGCAATAAAATGGTATGTCTACGGCAAGTCCTAAGCTTGCATAGGAATGAGTGCATTGTTTCTGCTATCATAAGGGCGTCAAGGAGATGTTTAGCAACGCTGACAAATGTGTAAAGAATTCTTCTAAAAACTTATAATACTTAATATACAGAATATACCTTTGTCTACATTGTGAGTATATTTTTATTTCACGTACCATTCAAAAGTAGCAAAATGTTTTTATTAATATGTATATTAAACTATACTATTTCTTAATGAAAATTGTGTAAAAGTATCATAATAAACAACTCAAAATTGCATTGTTTACGTCGTTATTCCATTTAAGGTGTAAATTTCCAAATATTTAATTTAGATTTCAGCGTCATTCATGCTTAAAATACTCATGAGTTAAAAAGGACAATGGTATTGAATAATCACTTTTCAGGAAGTAGATTATTTTTAAACTGAAAACAATGTGAAATTGACGCTTTGTAATCTTCAGACTCAATTAACATGAGCTTTGTGTAAATGTACACCGTTAGTGGCGCAAATCATGGTCGCAAACAACAATACATATAAGGAATTACACAATTAATCTTTTGAGTTTTCGCCAATTACCATTACGTATTTTTTTCAACTTTGTGTTATCCGAAAGTAGATCATCTGGATCTATTTCCACGATGAGCAGATTTATCTTGACAGATGGTTATCGCAAAAATCGACTATTAGCCAATCGCACAACCTCTATGGCATTCAAAGATGCACTTTTATCATTTAAAATCTACACAATTGCGTATATCAACACACAACCTTTACGTAGCATTCAACATTTAGTCTAGAATTGTAATCTATTTGCCAGTGGGTTTTTTCTTAACGTGTCAATGTTTGTGGTGATGCTATAATATATAAACCCAACGCCCATTATGTATATTTTTATCGATATATATCGTGATGGTCAATTTAAGTTCGCAACTGCGAAAACGAACATAACTTTTTTTAATAGCTTTAAAGGGTCCCGGCGATGTACGGTTATTTTCGAAACCTACTTGGTAGGTGTGTTTTAGCCATTGTTTTAGAATTATTTATAACAGCGAATTATAGCTTCGCATAATGTGAGGTAACGCGTTTAAAGTGCACTTTATTGTTTTGTCGAAGCGCAACAATGTATAAAACGGCATTGGTTATTTATTATTTGCATATTAAATCCAACGTTTTCATAATTATTTATTTTATACAATACTTTTGACTGCCACTTCCATCACAAATAATTATATTAACGTTTCGTTAATTAGAAGATACTCTTATAGTAATAACGTCCTTTTTTAATTCACCGAATTATTCAAAATCAATATTCTATATAACCCCAATCGGGAAAAAATAGCTCCAGTTAACCAAGATTAATTAGAGGTAATATGTACATACTTCACTTTTCACTGATAAAAAAATATATAATTTCTTCAAATCTTTCGTCTTGAGCAAATAATAATTATAAATTTAAAAAAAAATGATTTAAATGGCACAACCATTTATTTCATACTTTGATCCTTGATATTAATATTTTTGCGTCGATTTTATTTGTTCATTTTTAAAATTGGCAACACCATTCAATATTTAAATAGCGATTCGAACAACGATCAGCTACAGGTGAGTTATTTGAATTTGGAATACATAAATTTCGATTCCGTCCTAAGGACGCCTATTCATTCTAGGAAGATCGTGTGTAGGTTACCCATAAACTAAAAAGCTTGTCGATGGAACAGCATTCTCCAGACTTGGGGCTTTTTCGGTGTTATTTTGTTTTCTTTGAGCTTTGCTTATTCTTTGCATATCGACTTCTTTTGATTGTATTTAATATTTGCAGCTTAAACCACACACTGCGGCAAAGACAATAAATTCAAAATCTATTATATGTGACATGAAGTGTAAAGAAAACTATTCTTTGATAATATATTTCATAATTAATATATGATTATTGTTAAAAATAGATACATTTATAAATTTTAAATAAAATTATTATCATTATGAAATTGAACGGATTATTTTTAATCACGACTATTACATTTTCTCGTATAAACAATAAATATTTATATTTTACAATTTGTGTATACATTGTGTTCATTTCAACCGGTTTTGTCTAAAATTGTATTCATAAAATAGAGCAATAAAAATTCATGAAAATTCTGGAATTGCATATCAAAAAGTCATGTTTATGGTTTTCTTAATTATCGTTATATTGAAAGAAATTAGGAATACACCTTTAAGCAGTATTTTAAACAGTGTTTGCATTGTTTTATTTTACTTACTTTAATACGTGTACCGTATTCATTGACGGGCGACAGAGACCATTTGAGATTTGTAAAACTGATATATTTCTGTGTATTTCGATGCTTTTCTTAACAATGTGGTGATATTATAATTTGCTATTGAGATTTTCTGTTACCATGCCGATTCATTATACATTATACTAATATAGCAGCTTCCGTTTTTTCTGAAGCCGATGGCACGCAGCATATCAATGTACCACGGCAACCCATATTCGAATGCCATACGCGCGCAATGTTTTCTATGTTGGATTACCAAACATCACGATCATGCTTACTCGTAAAGCCCGTGCACATGCATTTTTGCTTCCTGTTATGAAGTTAATATTCATATGATGTTTTGTAAATATTATATATATCCACAGTGACGAATGATATATATGCACAGAGTTACCAATTCCTCGCGTTTGTCAATTAATTTACTCGTGCAATAATAGTATTTACTGTGATTGTTTATTCAAAAATAGAACGATGTCGTTCATCACTTTTGGCGAATGTTCAAAAATGACCGAAAAGAGGAGGCTCGAAAAAGTCAAACGGTTGATTTAGCGTTTGAAATTCTTCAGTGCATTTTTGAACGCTGAGCAAAAAGGCGCGAATGATTTATCTGTCTGACGTTTAAAATTTTAAGCCATTTGCAGCAGGAGAATTCTTTCTAGATCTTAAATCGGTGACAAATATAATCTAATCTATATGTTTACCTATTTTTTCCATGACTACTTAAATATATAATTCTTGAATAAACAGCGAAATGTAATGACCCTGGGTAAAACTTAAAAAAAATCCTATGATCCGCACTTCTTAGGTTATTGTTATTTATTTAAATCAAGTAGATTGTTATCAATGTGACCTAGTCTTATGTACGTCAAACATTGTATCTATTTATAACTACAAAACAATGGATATATTGTACTATACAAAAATCAACAAGAATATATATTTTAGAAAAATAATACATCCTACGATGATCATACACAATGTATCATGCATTATACATTTAGTTAATCAATTGTCTGACGGCCAATTCTCATGAAAAATCAGTCAACACATGTCTTAATTTTGTGGAAATCCATATAGTCCACTTTCGGAGCGATTATCATCTCATATCCACACCTTAAAACTTAAAAATAAGAAAATAAATAAACATATAGAAAATATGGCGGAGAAGGATATATTTAACGGCTTTCATAACTGCGTGAATATCTCCAATTAACATCAAACATTATGATTGTACTCTTGTAAATTGTAAGATTGATTGTAGATTGTAAATTTTTTCAAGCGATTATCTCGTGGTATTGTCGCTAGACGCTTCATATTCACATCACAACTATTATTTAAAATGGAATCTATTATTTTATAATCTAGATTTCGCATAATATGAAACAATCAATCACAAAACAAACAGCATTACTAATTTCCCTATTATGTTTTTGTTTCTCATATTGTAACTACTTATCAATATATTATTTATCTTGATACAATGTGACTAATGAACTGTAATTCGCCTATTAGATTAGATTTTTTATTTAGCCTGCAACACTTTAATTCATCTATTTTTGTAGATGATGATCTGGATAGGCATTTATTTGTATACGGAAATTGAATCCCACACGCTCCAAGGTTATGTTTTTTTTTATTTAATATAAATAGTTCTAGTTTATATCCATTAATCATCTATGGCTAGGAGACCATTCTGTAACATCACTTTATAGACGGCCAAATATTGGAACACAATGAATTTCCTGACTGGCAAATTTGAATTCATTTTTTTTTTACTTTTATGGCTAACTAGATAAATAAAATCTTAAATTCAAGTATCAACACAATTGAAACTTTTTTTTTATTTACGTCGTTTCTTAAACTCAAGAAAATATCAAATATAAATTCTTGTTGTTATATTATACTAGCTGAACCCGACATGCGTTGCAATGCACTATAAAAGAGTATT
>JAGVSQ010003979.1:0-20359 GCA_022683975.1 Rhyacophila evoluta
TATTTACTTTATAATAAATACTAACTATTTTCTGAAATATATTTCTGTTGTCAAAATAATTGTGTTTATTATATTTATAAATATACTTATCCCATTTATGAACGAGATTAACGGTCGTGTTATTTTTTTAATACATCTTATTGCGTACATGGTAAGACTTACATCATCCGGAGTGACAAGAAGAACTCGCGAATTATTTATCCCCGCCGGCTTTTAAAAATAACTCAAGTTGTTTGACGTCAAAATTCATCAAAACATGTTTTTATTCTGTCACTGAGAGGAGTCCATTTGGATTCGCTTAAGTGAGTTGTACTCACTCGAAAAGTAATATATCATAGAGTCTTTTCACATTGACATAAATTTGACTGGCGTGTAAACAGTGGCATAACTACCTCGTCTTAAAAATATTATATTTATATAAATATTGGTCAGATTTTAAGCCGCAGTGTTCAATCTCAGTTATAATTAATATGTTCATCCAAATTTCATTGTTAATATCTGAACTAACGAGGAGATACATTTACAAAAGTACAGATTGTAGGTTCGATTATGATTACAGGACTGTAGATGATGCTTTGGAATGATGCACAATGGTTTGAGTAATTAGTTGAATTTTCGCGAAAACTATTGTATTGTTGATATTACTGTACATACTTTATTTTTCGAGTGTCATATTGTTGTATATTTTCACGCTGTTTAGATTAATATACCGATTATATTAATAGTACTATTAGGAGTGTTATTAAAACTGACTTATTAAACAATTAAATTGTTTGTTGTTATACGTAAATAGCAGATGTGAATGCTTTTGTATCACCATGTAACACATATATCGTCAAATTAAAAAAATCCAAATTGAGCATCAAAGTTTTTTTCGCAAGTGAATTTTGGCATATTCTTTAAACTATAACATTTTAAAGCATTTCCGTTACATTGATATCTTGAAACAAATAATTTTCATACGCACGTCTATAATCAACTTAAGTATTACATATTATAAAGTCTCCCGGTAACTGAGAGGTTAGAATGTGTAGTTTGGAGCTGGAAGTTGCGGGTACAAATCATATAGATGCTGGACTTAAAACATCAAAGATGCGGTAATAGATGTGCAACGAGTTTATCAAAAGTCTGATAAACAATTTTCATTAAAAAAAAATACATCTGCCAAATCATGTCTTTGCATGGCGGATATCCATATACTCCATTCTTGGAGTGAACATCTTCACAATGTGGAGATTCATATGTTTCACTTTCGGAGCGGACATTGTGAAGTTAAAATAAAAATAAATATATTATACATGCTGAATCGAAAATTTACTTTCACTTCCTGTATTTTGTCCTTTATTTCCAGGATGTAGTTTATTATTTTAAAATATATTATTTTGTAATACTGTTGAAAAAAAGATAATATTTTGAATCGAAAACGTTTTGAAATAATGGCAACTCAGGCAGGATGCTACCAAAATATACATCCGCCCACTTAAAAATAAAAAGAAAGAGCTCGAGGGAAATTTAGACTTCAAACTATAAAAGCGAAATTTTTAAAATAACATTTTTACAACTTTAGAAAATATAGAGTCGTATCGTTTAAAATTATGTGTATCACTGGTGAAAAATATTATGCTTGGTATATTAACATAATTTTTCATAAAAGTAACATAGTTACTATCCCTTGATTAAATTATTGTTGTTTGTAATTCTTATTCAGATTACCCTCACTTACAAAAAATACTCTAAAAGTAGGTCAGGATAGGCTAGGTTAATTTATTTAAATATTATGTTTTTACGGTTTGCGTTTTTTTAAGCAGAAATGAAAACATGAGGGGATTCAAACAGGAAGAGAAGATAATAATAAATTATTTGAGAGCCGAGAATTTATCAAGACCGCAATTGTCCTTTTTAACTTTTATGAAACACCTAATATATTTATTTTTTATTTTAAAAAAAATCTTAAATTTTCCTTGCAATTAATCGGAGACAGAATGTGAAAATAAATGAAGATATACTCACTCTACCTTTAATTTAAAAAAACAAAAGAAATTTTCCTTGGCTATTAAAATAATTTTATAGTTTACTGCCGCGTATATATACGTTTGTATTCAGTAAAATTTACATTAAAAAAAATAAAGAATATTTAGGCAAAATATTTCTTTTCAAAAATGCATTACAGTTTTATGAATCGGAATTTCCCATAATAAGTGATAAAGATTTTATTTTCAAATGTCAACGTTGTTTATGTCTTCACTACATGTAGGTATTTTATAATCCCCATACGATTATTATATTATAATATATCGCCCCAGTAAAGATAGGTATCGTTAAATACAAAATAGAGCCGGAGGGTGTTTGTTTGAGTATAAGCGATTTTCTTGAATTATGTCTAAATTTAATAATTCGGGTTATGTTTATGTACCATAAGCCAATGAAGAGAAACTTCAAAATATAACATATCTAATATAAAGTATATACCATGACGCTTCATGTAATATGTAATACCAAAGTTCGTGTTATTTAGATTTTCGGTAAAGTAAGAGAACTTAGCTTAACTTTGAATTTGCTTGTCACTGTTTGTAAATTCAATTTATTTGTTTGCCTCTGTTATTTTAGTATACTGTATCAATAAATTTAGTTTTTTATCATTTTTTTTCGTGTGTAAAGTTCGTCATCTTGCATTGGCAGTGGCGGATTTATCTATAGGCGCACCAGGCGCCCGTCTGGGGCCTCACCATTGAATAGGTCTCATAAAAATTCGTACCAAAGTAGAAAAACGATAAACCATAAACCAATTTTCATTTTAAAATAGCGTCAAGCCTAGAAAAAACGAGAAACCACAAAATTCTGGACTAAATCAAATTTTCAGAAAACGTGAGATCTAAAAAACACGCGGTTGGACCTGAAGCATAGAGATCTTATAATTCAATTGCGCCTGAAGCCTCCCAAGTGCTAAATCCGCTAATATGCATTGGTAATGGTGCAGTATAATGATTCATTACTGAAAAATAGTACTGTCAAAATATGTTTATTGAATAAGCAACATTTTTTCCGAGTACAGGTAAGTTCCATATATTCTGAATAAAATTGAAGGTTCCTCCAACTGAACCAAAACTAAATAAGAAGTCTAGTTTTGAAAATGTTATTTCAAACTTATCTATTGCTGTTCGTTGGCAAAAACATCTCTAGAGATTTGCGCTGTGGGTAGAAAGCGATTTGTGCAAAAAGAATTTTTATCTATTCACATATTTTATTGATTTATAACTTTCACATTTCTAACATTCTTACCCTTTTCTATTTTATCTTATTAAATATATTATATTTTTCGTAAAAAAATTAATGGCGAATTTATTTTATTTTTTCTAAAAAAGACGGTCATTATATTTGGACGCCCTTGCGCGGTACACAATCTGGGCACTATCGTAGTGCGGTCCTGTATTAATGCCGATTTAAATGTTTTATACTATATATTTATTGTTCAATACTGTATTGATACGAAACACCACGACGGTATTACATTAGTCTTAATATTGTTTTATACTCGAATTAATATGATTACCCAAGACATATTATATCATCTCAATCTAGTTAACATGATCTCTACGATACGTAGTACCAAACAATATATAATAAATTAAATTACCTTGTCGAAAGCCCTTGGCCTGTGCCGGACGGCGTCGTGGGGCTCCATGGCTGAAGGGGGCTATGGGGGCGGTGGGGGCGTTCCGCGGGGCGCGGGGGGTGGGGGGGCGGCTCTAGCCCAGCTCCCGCGGGCTCTGCCTTTGCCGCCCCATCCTGCCCGCTCTCACCCCCGCATGGGACCTGGAAACACAAAAAAAGAATAATTTTAATCATACGAAAACTGTTAGTTGCTGTAGCTCATCAAATGAAAATTATTACGGCTTACATTTTTAATAAAACTTTCATACGACTATTAATATATTTTGAAGAACGTGGTATGGAAACTAATGGAATTAAAAGCTCATAATATAACCGACAGACGTATAAATCATGTTCTTACAAATTAATTAAAGAAGCCAGGATAAAAAAGTCACTTTTCAGGATGTGTAGGATACGTCGTAAATATTGATATAATCAATTACTATATCACAATTCATAATAATACAATACAGTAGATAGTAAAACATGTGTAAATTATTTACGGAAAAGATTCTCAAAAGCTTAATACGTCTCATAATAGAAAATTCTGTTAATGTCAAATTGAAATTTACAAAATCAACCATCGTGCGGTGATGTTATTTAAAGAGTAGGACATTATGCGACAGCAAATATACTGCACGGTACCAATAGAATAATTTAAAATAAAACGACTCTCCTTAAATTGTATTTTTCAAAGATTACTAACGTATTGAATGCAGCTCACTTCAGTGCAAGTCACTTGCGAAAATGTTGAGAATTTAAGTTCTACATTTGATTTAAAAATGTTGAAAGAAATAAATGTACATATTTAAAGACGATGATTTTTTACATTAACTAATATCAGATTATAATAGTCAGTATAATAATAATAATAATAATAGTATAATATCAGATTATAATTATATTAATTATAATAGATTAGAATATAACTAATATAATAATATGCCGCAAAAAAACGAGCAATATTTATGTTATAAGTTTTAAATTTATATTTAAAATTCGAATCAAAAAAGATATGTGAGGCTTGAAAGAATTTAGAACGAATATTCGTGTTTTGAAATATAACAAACCGTGTGATAATATTTGTGTAGACAATAAATCCTTAGAGTGTAATGAAAATTCAGTCATTGTTTGCTCAACTCGGTGAACCAGAAGAAAATATCCTATGTTGAATACGAAATACATTGGGCAAGGTTGTCCACAAAATACGTTCCACGAATACAAAAGCAGGAAATTGTTGAAAGATTTGGCCTACATTTCGTGTGCTTTACATTATCTTATTCGGAGCTCTCAATTTAACAAATACAATTCAGGAAATTTCTGTATAAAGCATGCTCTATTTTGTCCAAATTTTGCGCACAGGCTGCTGATATACAGGCCATGGAATGAAGTCACACCTCCGTAAACTGTGGTTGTCACGCGGACGTTCAATCGACCGACGTAGTTTTGTTATAAATAGAAATGATATCTAATTTTATCTCAAAGCGCGTATATAATTAACTTTAGATGTAGGCTAATGTTCATCCTGTTCCGATCGAAACGGTCTTGTTATTTACAAATTTCACGGTCGTCCAGTCGCTTTAATAAAATTGTCTATTGTATCTTATTTTTTATGACTACAGTGGTGCTTCAACTTACGAGCTTAATTCATTTCGTAACGGATTTGGTAACTCAAATTACGCGTATATCAAATCAAGATTTCCCAATTAAAATGCCAACAATCCGTACTGGATCCGCAAGAATGCCAAAAAAATAAAATTATACCATGTTCGCTCCCAAAATGCAGCATATGAATCTACACATTGTGAAAATATGTACTTTGATAGTGGAGTATATGGATCTTTGCAATGTGAAGACGTCTTGAAAGATTATTTTTCACGAGAATTGTTTGTCAGGCAATTACTAAACCCAATGGACATCCAGTCCAGTATTTTGCAGACTTTTAAAATTCGACAGATCGGGAATCGAGCCCGCATTCCCCGGATTGCTAGGCGCTGCCGACTACGCTAACGCTAGCCTACATATTTTATTTATTTTACAATAAATAAGAAATTTATTGTAAAATTTAAAACTAACAAATAGTATATAATATGCAATACATTAAGATAAGCCGTGAATAAAACAATTTCTTTTTCTTTATCAAACTCGAGTCAATCGATATAGTCAATAATGACTATTTTTTCAATAGTGAATGCTTGGCAATATTATGTCGTTCGTAATAATAGTAAGAAATGTTAAAAATGATTATTTTGCGTCAAATATTAAACTTTTTGAAACGTTATAGTTCACTTGTTATAATTAATAATGTAATACGTTTGAAAAAAATTCAAAGTTCTTAAACTAAATGTAATAGCATTTAATAATAGGATTTAATAATAGCTAAGAGTTATAAAAAAATTGACTCAATTAACGAATTACTTTTCAACTATCGTAAATATTGGTTACTTACTCTTCTTGAAAATTTATTATTTTCACAGCATTGGCCAATAAAATTAAATACAGATAAAGTAAAGGTTTTATTACCAAGAAAATTATACATTTACGACCTTTTAAAAAGCACAAAGGGTCGATTGGTTGTTTTAATTATCGAGTATTTAAGGTAAATTTGTTAAAATTTTATTATATTTTTAAAAAGCACTATATTTTCAAATTATATAACTGTAACGAAAATACCAATCATTGGAGTTTTCATTACTTTCTTTAAAATAAAGTTTTATCCTGTCTGAAAATAAAAGAGTATATTATATGAATTGATTTTTTTAATATTAAGTAATAAGTACCATAGTGACTTAAAGCAATTAATTACCTCCAGTCCAAATCTATTTTAAAATTTATCTATTTATGTAAGTTTCATATAAAAATCATAATTTAACGATAATATCCTCCTAATATTACGGTAGATATCACATTATTGTCACCAATATAAACGCATACATTCTTCTTTTACGTCAAACTGGATAATAAAAATTGGCTTTTAAAAAATATCATTTTTAGTTTTTTTATCATCAGTTACCAATGGTTTTTAATTTATAGAGTGTAACATTGACTGATTGATTATTTCATATATGCAAATTGCCTAATAAATAACGTTAAATATGCATTGATGAATTTATTATCTCAGAATGGTAACAGTGAAGAAGTTATATTGATGAAATTTTGCTGGGGGTTATATAATATAAGAGAGTTATTCTCATACGAATTTCATTATGCAGAGGATATCGATCAATTTTTACATCTGGCGCTTGAAACCAAAGAGCAACAAGAAAATCCTCCCACTGTGGAAATGCTTCATGAATATAAAACTCGAACATTAGTCAGAGGAGAGAATTATGCTCAAAGCAGGTATTGTAAACTGTAATCATAATTATATAATTATTTATTGTATGCTATATTTTGTAATTTCGCATACTCTCGTATTTGTGAGTAAGTAATTTTTTTCATATTCACTTTTATGTGAAGCATTTGGGTACTAGGTGGTGCCTGCAGAATAATTTGACATTCATTTGCAGCTGGTATCTCTCAACTAAGTCAAGTACACCTTATAAAATTATGCGCAAATGATGGTAAAACAGAGCCCCGGAATCCCATGGATTAGAAAAATGGGCAGGCAAGATTAATTCTTATAGAAGAATCCGCAGCGCGTTTTTCAGATATTCGCTGCGTGAATTTTAATAAAGATAATATGCAGTTGTTTAGTATTCTTTATAACATTTGAGTTACTCAGTAAGTCAAAGCATCTTATCCCCAATATTTAACTGAAAAATCTATTTTGAAAATGAAATAGTAGATTTCTTTGAGTCTTCATTTTTTATTATATATAATAGAAACACCAGCAGAATGCATGCACTAAATAAATGTAATTTGTTTTGAACCGAATACCGCTGCTATCTAGACAGTATCCATGAATTTAAACGTGAGTATATATACTATAAGGCAGTAAACAATTCTGATGTAAAACACACACACTAAAAATCAGTATGGCTATGTTGCCCAAGTCCAATACTTTTCGTAAAAAGATATATATAAAGTATAAGTTGATTTATTTTAACAATTATGACAAAAGAATTGAGGACTATTTTATGATTTGATCCATAATTCAAATTCTAACAACTTGATAATATTTTTTGTCATAAATTCGATGATAATATACAATCTCTTTAGTAATCTATCAAATGTATTCTAAAACAGTGAATTTGTATTGTTGAATATCTCTGTGATAGATTTACTATACAGCACAGTCTTTGTATTTCGAATTAATCTACATATAAAATCTGCATGTGTTTGGAACAATGTTAAAGTGAATTTACATAGATTAGATATTAATAGACCATTTGTTTGCTCCATTGTTGGTATTATGAAAAGCAGTTTGTCGAAAATCAATCGAATGAATTAATTCTTTGAAAGCGTAAGCAATTCAATTGTTATTAAATATGACTGATAATGTATTCCGGGAAGGATAAAAACATTTTTTTAGCTCCAAATGAACGAATAATCGCGTTAACAGCCGGCGTATATGATACATAAATAATTTGTCATTTCTTCAAAGCTCCTTGTGGCTGAGTGAAACAGGACGTATAATTTTTTTTTTTTCAAAAACCCAAGCTTGTTTGCATCCCGTTACTACATTGAAATACAAAATGAATTTTTTTCTATTAAAATAGCGGCTATATACTGTAATAAAAAACAAACCAGTCGAATTATAAATGTATTTTTGTCTTTTTTATGACAACAATATTTGATTGAAACGTAAATGTATTTATACTTATATACTTAAGATAAGTAGTGACACAAAGTAATATCAAAATATATGTATGGCGTAACATGCAATACAATAAAAGTCCGCGAGTAACGCAAAGATTTGTTATCGATTGGAAAATACGTGTTAAGTTGCCTACCCCTTTTCCGGTCAGGCTGCTTTTTCGCTCACCTGTCCACTGTACAGATAAAGGACGGAGGCTTTGCAAGTAGGTTAAAGGCTCATGAAAAATTCACACCTGAATAATAGCCCAGGCAATACAGCTAAAGGTGGTCCGCCATTTTATCCTGTGTATTTCTTATCATTGTTTTATGGCCGATTCTCCCCTTCTCCAAATAACGTGTCAATGACCCGTAAACATAAAAAAACATAAACGTAATATCGTGGTTAATTTGATATATTTTAATGTTGAAAATCAGTAATGAAAAATGGATTATTAACGGTCAAAAGTGAACGCGCTTCAAAACGTAAGCGATTCAAAATTATGTAAATTTTAAGGTATATTCCGTAAAATATCGTAAATAGTATTTGTAATATGTTTACAAAAATAAAAATAAAAAAGCTCCATATGTAATATATTATATTATCAATCAACACAAAAGATTCATCGCAAAAATCTCCAAGTATAAATCTTTATTAGTATTTCTTGGTGTTAAAACCATGCTCAGTATATTCACAAATATATTTTCAAAAAATCAATTCATATTTGCTCCCAAATATGGATCTACATAGCGTGAAGGTATCCACTCCGAAAGTGGGGTATATATATATCTCCGCAATGTGACGACATTTTGACAGTTTTTTCAGGAAAATTGTTTATCAGACAATTGC
The DNA here is from genome assembly GCA_022683975.1 of Rhyacophila evoluta. Taxonomy (NCBI): domain Eukaryota; kingdom Metazoa; phylum Arthropoda; class Insecta; order Trichoptera; family Rhyacophilidae; genus Rhyacophila; species Rhyacophila evoluta. The sequence goes on from JAGVSQ010003979.1 coordinate 9,239, forward strand.
TTAACTCAATGGACATCCAGTCCTACATTTTTGGATTTAAAAAAAACGACAAATGAGAAAATGGAACTCGCATTCCTCAGATGGGCTAGTTTGCTAAAGTCTACAATTCCTGAGAGACTCTTTGTTGGGATGATTTTAAATGACATTTCTGAAATAAAACTATAACTTTTTATTTATAAGTATTTAGTTTCATTACTCCAATGAATGTACAAATACACAGTTAGCAGTTTAATTAATATACAGTAAAAAAGTCGCTCTTTAATTATTAAATTTCTACTTCAGCACATTTGTAAATAATTGCATATTAATATTGCAATACATCTCTTACATACATGTTTAATATTATAATAGTATTAAATTAACCCAAACGTATAAACATTCATTGTAATTATAATATAAATAATACAGGCTTTTATTAGATATCTATTTTTAAATTATGATAGTTAAATATGTATTTATTATATTGTTTTTAAACTGTGCCTAACCATTTAATAATTGAAAAAAATATCGAAGGTTACTTTATAAAATCAACACAAAGATGATCGTCAGTATATAATACTTCGAAACATGGCTATTTCTATTTTTAAATATAACTATTAAATGGCATTATTAAAAATAAATCGTCAATAATAACTCATAAAAAATGAACATGGAAGTTTTGTGACGAAGAAGAAATCTTGTAAAATAAAACAATCAAATTCTAAAGACCATTCAGTTTATTTTAATGAGGCATTAAGACACTTGAAGGTCTCAAAAAACCTAATATTCTGGTCCTTTAATAAATGGAACTGTAACACAATAGGTCTAAAAAAAAAATTATTCTTTTAATGTGAGCCACGCAATTATAGGCACAACGCTATGGTGGAAGGACTTACCTTTCTTTTCCTAACTTATTTTAAGATAAATTCTTTAAATTTATTTCTATTTTAAATGAGATTTTTACGTTAAGCGCACGTCTAAAAAATACCTACCCATGTATCATTACTTGAAAACTTTTAATAATAGCCAAATAGAAGAGTTAGAGATTTTTGAAACAAAAATATTTAGAGGTTTCGATGCCATATGTAAAAAGCTTATAAAATAGCATTTAACTAGCAAAGACTACCAAAAAACTGTAGTTGTCTGCATAAGAATGTAAAAATTAGACGAATTTGTTCGGCAGGATAAATTACAAAAAAATATAATATGATTCAAAACCAATTAAGATAGTTCTCTTGAAGGTAACTGAGGAAAAAAATACTTCTCACCTTAAAAGAAGAAGACTTTATTCGATAATAAATTGTTCATATAAGTGGATTAAAAATCTGAAGTTTCCCAAGACTTGCACCAAACTTTAGGACTATAACAAACGATTATCAAATAGTGTGTATTTGCAATATAACATATTATATATTACCCACGGTATTGTAATTGACGTTCTTACTGATAAAATTTAATCAACTTAATGATTTTCTAGGTGGAAAATATAAATAGAATAGTTAATATTTTTGACTGATGATGCTTAATGATACTAAGTTAGGTTTACTTCAGGGTTATGTAATATGTTTGCTCACATATAATATAGCCTGAAGATGCCGAAAGGCAAAACCCGAGTCGCTAACAGTGATCTCACATTTGAAAGTTTACCAGTTTTAAATAATTTAGGAAATAGAATAGTAATAATAATTGTTTCAGAAAATAGGATGAAAATGAAGTCTGAAAATTTAAGATAAAAATGTATTTTGTAATGTAATATAAAAGAAAAAAATATTGTGAACTACATCGTCTAGATTTTATTGCTCTTTGCTGCTATTTGTCAAAGAAAACATATAATAATAAAAGCATGGATAGGATTCCAATATGTAGGCATTTACAGATAGCAATAAATTTGATATTGTAGTAATGTTTGACAAAACATATTGTTCTTTCCAATAAATTCCCAAGAAGATTCATGGTCATTGGGAACGAAAAAAATAAACGGTTCTCGTAATATTATCGCAAGAGAGCTCTTTTTTAGTATGATTGCCTGATACAATCACGCTCAGAAGCGGAAAATCCGGCCCAGTGTATTGAACCCATACCTGATTGGATACGTAATCAGGAGCACATAGGGGTTTGGGATAGCAAATCGACTAAGTAGAAACTATAGACACATAAGTTCACTAAACGTTTTACTTTTCTGCCATGTACGGAACATAAAGTAGAGACCAATTCAGTGAGTCAATATAAGTGCTTCGTTAACGACTGCTTTTTCTGTTCTCCTAATACATTATTAACGGGGTTGTTACCCGATGTCTGTTGTTTATATTTTCAATTAGAATCTATCCGAACTCATAGCTTAGCATTTAGTTTTATAAATAAATGAATCCCTAAATATACCAAAAATATTGAGAATTGAATAGAAAATAAAACAATCATAATTAAAACAAAAAACTAGGTATATTTGTTTCTTTACAAGTAACTTTGGTTGTAACTAACATAGAATATGTTTTAAATTTGGAAAAAAATATTACAAGATTCTGTTGATACAAACTTTCATTTAGTTAATATTTGGGACTAGGTTGATTCAATGTCTTTAATCATGGTCTATGGCTCAATACCAGTATAATTTTTTATCAGTTTTCAAAGCCAATACATAGCAAACGGTATATCCTGAACGATCACCTATCATTATTCGAGGGAGAGTTTCTTCAGTTAAGACTGTCTGACTGAGTTGATAGTTAAAAAAACATGGTGTTGAAAAGTAACAACTGTCACAGCGTAATTAAACAATATGGTCTGGGTGTTGAGTGTAACAAGCTCTTGCCTTATCAACACCAAATTATTTTCGTAGAATTATACAGAAGCTTAATTGCCTACTCGCTTTGTACACCGATTCTTTCTAAAAAGAAAGATTGATTTATAAATGGTACTATTGTAATATATTATAATAGTCAATATTATAGTAAAAAATATAAAATAATTAAACTGTAACTACTTTTATTAATACTCATTATATAATATATATTACACTAAGTAAACATCATCACATACAGAAACAGCCATACAAAAAAATAAACGGAAATAGGTAGTTAAATTGATTTATTGTTCATCTCCACATTTATTTATACTTGTTACTAATGGTACAACTCGGTAAGAGTATGTTTTTTTAAGATCATAATTCAGAATGTGAACAGTATTTGTTTTATATACTTAGAAAGATTACGTACTACGCATTAGTAGCTTTTTGTAGAAAAAGCTTAAAGTTGAAGAAGCTTTCGTGTATAATTAAAAGGAGAAATAGTTTATCTCCTACGAAAAGGTTTATAGTACATTTTGAAACGAGGGAACCCCTGCTTAATCATCTTCTCGTGGCGGATGTTTTGCGAAACAGAGGCTTTTAATTAAGGAGACAGATCGCATGGGGCTTCCGTTTCCAGGGCAGAGACTGACATATTCACTAAGACAGGCGCAATCTTACACTTTCATATAGCTGTGATTAATTATTGAGACATTTAAAGTTGTCTTGTATTGTTGTCAGAAAAATAAATTTCAAATATTTATTGAAAATTCTAACCAAATACCACGACGTTTTTATTTACAACTATATATTTTTATCACTGCTATTATTAGAAATGAATATTTATTTTCAATTATAATGCAAAAATACTTGGTATAATTTTAATAAGAATTTTATATATAAAAGTTTTAAAAAGATCCGACTTAAGCGCGGTAAGAATATTGAAAAATGTTAGTTGTTTGTCGTTTATGGTATTTTGTGTGGAATTATAACTATTGCAAATATATTCCAAATATGAAACAATGAAAAAAAGGTTTATAAAAAATTATCAAAGCACTATATTTTCAATGGTTCTTAATAAAAAATAATTCAAAAAAAGTCAATAAGCTAAATTTCTTAATAGGTATTTTATTAGAGCTGTAAGAAAATTGTTGTAAATATTCAACATGATCAACACATTTCAAACTCAGGCCTTAAAAAAGATACCCAGTAGGTAATTATTAGAGAACTATCGAGAATTATTATTCGGCCATTTTACCCATTATATAATATGTCAATAACTATTGTAATCATTTATGTTTATACCATGATCACTACTAACTTGGAGCATATGGATCTACAGACTATGAAGATATCCACTCCGAAAGAAGAATATATAGAGTTCCGTAATGTAAAGAAGTCTTGACAGATTATTTTTCACGAGAATTGTTTATCAATTTTAATCAATTTCAAAAAACAATAAAATGAAAAAGTTATCTCTATTCTATAATCAATAATCATCTTTTAGGGCTAATTGCTGTATGAAGTATTCATTTTCATAGTCAATTCATTAAAAAAAACTTTCAATTTTTTCAAATTTCCCAATAAAATATTTATCAATCTGTCATGATTAGTGCTCTGTCAAAATTAAAAATAAAATGTAAAAAGTTTACTAAAATAATATACCTTATACTTTTTTATAAAATTGATATATCTCTAGCTTTTTTTGAAAATTTTATTCAAATTTGCCATGTTATAGAAATTTATATATTGTAAATATTACGCAAAGGACTGTACTATGAGTTTAATGTGCTTTAGTTATACAATATATCGTACTTACTGTTGTAAGACTTTACTAATATTATACATTCTGGATTTTAACTCATAGAACCCGTTATATTTCGTATTTCAGTTATTTGTTTAATACTTACAATAAATGGACCTTCAGCATACGTTTTTACAATATAATTTGCAACATGTGTTTTAACGAGACGATTTATTTATTGTTACAGATTAATTATCCCTTTGTGTACACTTTTTTACTGTAATATTCAGATAATTAAATCAGCCTTTTGTGTGAATAATAATATCTTGGAATGAGATCAACATAATAAAAATTCTGTGTGACATTTATATTAATGTTATTACGATTTCGTTTTTTACTCAAAAATAAAATACATGCGAAATAGCTCGCGTCAAGGTGACATAGACTTTGAAAAGTGTGTGGTATTTACATTATATGAAATAGAAATTATTAACCAGTCATTTTCCAATGACGAACAAGGCCGAAGGCGAAACAAACTTATATTGTATTAATTTTCAGAACAATTTATAATAATGAATATTTATATCATTTTAAAAATCACACAAGTATATTATTCATTTTATATAAAAATCAAGTAAAAATACATTTCACAGATGACAATCTATTAGAACGATAAATTGTAAGTTTGATAAGCTTTATCGATAGCTTTTTCAAATATCAAGATTATTTTTAAAAAAGCTAAAAAAAAATCTTTACCTAACATACCCTTCTTTACGTTTTTACATGTGACATGTGCCGTGAGATATAAAATGTACAAATAAAATTATTTACAATAATAATTGCAATATAAAAAGTATTTATAAAAATTACAATATACACTAGAACCTCGATTAACTGCAACTTAATTATCCGAATTTTAGATTACCTGAATTGGATTTAATCTTTTTTAATTTATTTTTTATCATCAAATCTATAGGTTTATTTGTTTCATTGTACTGGTTAGTGAATTGTTAATAAAGAATATATTGGTAGAATAATTAATACATGTTCTACCATTTTTGATTAGTTGTACATATAAATCTTTTATTTTTTTTGCGAATCACCTTTGCGATCTTTTCTATTGTTTCAACATAATAGTTTCCAAAGTACGCTAACCAAGAGCTTACAAATCTGCTTCTAGGTCATTTCAGATCCTTTGGAGAGTGCTTCACATCAGTTACGTCACGTTATACAGCCGCATAAACGAATGACGGAGGGGCAAACAAGACGCGCTAAACATAGTATGTACATTTTCCGACGAATATTCTATTCTATACCATATAAAACTGGCCGACGTTAAAATAAATTTAATCTAGGCCATTTCACGGACGTTTGCACTAATACTTAATGCTTACATAATGTCGAATTACTCTCGCTATGCTAGCTTCTTAATTTACGACCCAGTACTTAGTTACGTACAAATGTACAACGTTATATTGCCTACTAAAATCCCTGGTACAAAATCATGATGTGCTATCTCCATTACAATAAAAAGTTCACGAAACACTATTGAATGTTTGATTTCAATTGCTATCATCATCGCTCTGTTGTATAACCCTCTGTGAAACTTGTTCTCTCTGCCGTCTTTTATCACATTTTGATCATAAATTCTATCGCCCGATGATATTTGGTGGATATTCAGTCTGAGCTAGAAACTATTTGATATTTGTAAACTTCCATACGGATTGTTATTTACGATATGAATTTCATTTAAAACTCCATACAAGTGAGGTAAATGACTATAATCAGTCTCTACCGTGGTCTGATCTACATTTTGATTGCCAATATATAAAAACTATTGATTTATTTATTGATATTTATACATTTTCTTTCACCATATTAATACGATATTGTATGTACAAATAAAATGTGACCTTTCATAAAATATTTCAATGAACTTACCTCTCATGAAAATTTCAAATGGCGAAATAAAATAATTACCAAATTAAATAATTAAATTTGAGAAATTGCCTGATAATCAGGATTCTTAATAAAATTTGTCAAAATAAGTTTTGGTAATGTGGAAATTCATATACTGTATTTCTGGGGTGATCTAATGTTAATACATACTTTTAAGATCCACACCACTTACAGAGTAAGCATGGTATAAAAAAAATAAAGGACTGACTTACATATGCCAATCAGGATGCATTAATCTTCATGCAGTACTGATTTCAGAAATTACAGTAAACATTTCAACAAAATGTGTAGTTTCTATACAAAATAATACAAAATCGACTCTCATTCTATTAGGAAGCTTCATTCAAAAATGTTATGCGGAACATGGTATGTAGTATATAAATGCGACGATTTATAATTTAAATAACAGTATGTATCTAAAAATAATGCGATTATTATCGTAATACGTATTATATGCTTTATAAAGTTCTATCCTCTGACAGAAGTTATCAAAAATACGACGCGAAGTGTATAAAGTGACACGTAATTGTTAGCGATAAACCTCCGCATAAAGTCAACTGTGTATAACTCCCTCCCTTGGCAAACGAACACTATCACACATTGTATTAACTCTTTTCAACAGACCTACTCAATATTTTTCTCCTCTAAAAATCCAATATCTTAATTATAATTCAAGAATGGAATAGATAAATTCAAAGTGGCTTGATATTTTTGGAGTAAATGATTTGTAATTAGAACACGCACAAAGTCGTCGGTTGATAATATGAAAGTGAAAGACGCAATTTATTTTATATCATGTCGACGTAATAATATTACTAGTCTACTTTTCTTACTCACCATCTTAGTAAGCAAATAAAAGGCATTTCAAATATGTAAAAAAAATATGTATCATAATATTAGGGAAATAACATTGATCATTTACAGCGAGCTTAATAGTTATTATACTATCAATATGAAAATGACAAACGCAGTCGTATTTTTAAAATACTTAATTGAATAAAAGTTTACTTATAGTGTTATTTTAAAGCTTTAGAATAAAAGAAGCTTTTTTAATTTTCTCAAATAATAAAATATAAAATTTAATATAATGCGTTGTATGAGCTTAATTAAATTTTATTATTTGAGAAAATATAAAATTTAATTAAGCTCATACAACGCATTATATTAAATATCTAGAACAAAATAAATACAGATAATTTACATCGACGAAAATGGCATTGGAATTTCATATGTTGCCTATATTGTGGTATATAAAGTGTATTTATTATATGGTAAATGTTTTTGAATTTTTTTTTTATTTTAATTTACATTTAAATCGATTAAAAATAGTTGTAGCGTATTTGTATTCTTTTGCGGGAGTAAATATGTTCGAATTGTAATTTTCATTGATGATTTTTTTATATTTTTATTCTCATTTTCTTTAGATACATAACAAGCAAAAAATAAAAGCGTGTAAATTAAAAATATTCACGCATACACTTCATTAGAATATACAAAATGTGCATATGCACACCCTGAATATGTAAAAATATGAAACTCTTTTTACAAATACCATATGAAAGTTTTCAAATTTCGAAAATTCACATAACTTAAAAGTTAAATTAAAATAAAATAATTTGAGATTGTCATGCTGGCAACCATGCAGAATATAATAGTGAAGAATTAATATCATTTCTATTATGATATAATACAAAGAAAAAAGAAAATATTCATTTACAAAATTTGATATTAATAATAAAAATCTACGATCAAAGTGCTTATATCATCTTTTTCATGGCATAATATTAAATTCATCGATACAAAAAGCACGAAAAGTACGATCATAATAGCAACGAAAAGCCAAGGGTCCTAACGATGATCCTGAGACTTAAGTTGGGGATATCTGCGAGGAGTCCCTGTGGGGCGAACGACCCTTCCAAGGTCGCAGGATTTCCCCTGCCACGTGCGAAAAGGGGATATCTCAGGACGGATAGAGTGGAGAGGGCGAGAGGGCGAAGTTAGGCATAATTCCCGCAATGCCTCAGCTTCCGCTCGACAGATCCTCTCAGAGGTGGCGCTCAAATGACCGACCCGCCTAACAATATAACCTAATTTAAAATACAAACACAATATGGACACTTAGATTGTGAGCGCAAGAGACATTTCTCTAATCAATGATTCAATTTTCAAACGTTCATATAAACTTGGAAACAACCATTTAATATGCAATAAGACTCGTGTTTTGTCTTTTGTCACAGTAGTCCACTAGCAAAATGTAGACAGTGAATATTGTATCATATTTAAACAATGAAAACTGAAATAACTATTCGCTTCAAAACACAAAATATTCATACAAAATACATGGATGTCTTTTCATATATTTTTTATTATTAATACAAAATTAAATTTAACCAAAGCCGGAGTAAGTAAGAAAGGAGAAAAGTAGGGTTATTTTGTTTTACTTTTATTTTTTCTAAAAAATCACTACTATCATTGATGCTGTGTTTTTATTTAATGTAAGACCAAAAACCTCATTGATCTAGTCAACGAACTAAATAAGAGTGGTTGTGTTGTTGGGATTTCCACATAACGTTTAACTGGATCTTCTCTTCCTTGAGGGTTCGTGAATAATTGTTGGAATGATACACGGGCGGCGGTTTTTGGCCGTACTTTGCATTCTCTACTGCTATAATTTATATTCGTTTTACCATAATTTTTACTAAAAAAACTCGTATCGAAAGTTTGCTCATTTATCATGCTACAATTCTTTACAAAAAAATTTGCTCGTCTAAATAAAATACTCGCAAACTAAGTTACTCGTGATCCAACGTTTCACTGTTTATTATACTTAGTACTATACTGTACTATATTTTACTCTAAAATTATTGTCGATCAGGTATTTTCTGAAATCCTTTTTTTTACTTTTAAGATTTGTTTAATACGATACTGATAAGAGAAATATCTCATTGAATACCTCACCGTATTATTCATGTGAAAAAATGTATTGCGATAAAAATAAATTGAATTAACTCAATAATCCTTTTTTCGAACGTCCCTGTATAATGTGAGCGACCTCCTCAGTCCCAAGTCCTGACACATAGTTTCCGTTTATCACAAGTGTTAGTAGTCGCCGCGCAACCTTTTCATTTTCCGACGCTCGAACACGACGCCGACGCCAAATAAAGAGCCTCCACGAGCTTCTCATGTTTAACGACACTTTTAAGAATTTGTTACGTGTAGCTGTTATTCTTGTTCAATATCAAATCTAGATCAAATGATGTTTTCTTTAAAACTTTACTTTTGTAAACTTCACGCAAAATACCAGAACCCAAAAGTTTAGTTATATTCAATGTCGATATTAAATCGTGTTGTTTTGGGCTTGGTTTTAAGTTATTCGATATCGGGTTCGTTCGGGTTAAAATATCTTTACATTGTACAAACTGTAATGTCGACTGTAATTATTATCCTGTTAAGTGATTAATATCACACAAATTAATACACGATTCACTAATTTTATTTGAACTTATTATGTAGAACATGTATTTATTTATGAAAAATCTACATTGTCAGTTAATTCTATTTATCTTTATCTATATTTTTTGCTCTATCTCATTACTAATAGAATTACAATACTGATTGTTTTCTTTTGTTCTATTGGACTGGTTGTGAAATTTATCACTCAGTCAAAGCATTATCTTAAATATATTAATGAAAGAAATAAGAAGTGGTTAGCTTCATTCATGAAGAAATAAAGCTTTAGAGAAAATTATAATATAACTAGTATATATGTACGTATTTTACAATCTAGTAATCTAAAGAATATTTCATATCATGTTAAAATACTACAATAATAAAGCAAATAGTATATTAATGTGATTTCTTTCTACTATAAATATATTAACTGCGGATAATTTATTTAAAATATATCACAATATTTATATTAGAATAAAAAAATAGCTACAATAATATTTATATCTTAAACTCTTCCAGAATTATTTCCTTTGGCTTCCTTGGAAAATTGTAAAGGATCCTATAAAGTATTAATGTAGAAATACGAGTATACTTCAACTTGATTTTTTTAAATATTTTATTCAAATCGTTATATTTATTACGTTAGTCTACTGGGATTATAAAGTGTCAATGGTTTACGATAGTTAGTCTGGATTCTGGTAGTTAAGATTTGGGATATCGGTAAGTTGGCCGTCGAGATGGTGGTTCGAACTCCTTGTTAGTTACTATTATATATTTTACTATATCCAGCTTAACAACTGTCCTTACAAAATCTAGTTGCATAGCACAGACAACAATTACATGCATATCGTTCAGAAAGAATTACAAAATTACGAAAGCTTTTTTAGATTCATAAGCAAGGGGCTCGCATCAAATAGGAGTAGCGCTTACGTGTATTAAAATTAAAATTAAAATACAATACAATTTAAGTAATATAAGTTTGGTCCAAGATAATTAATGAGTTATTCTAAATAGGTATTGATTTTTATTATCAGCTTTCATTTTAAATCTAAGAGTAAACAGGGTGAGAGAGTAACGAATGACACTATCATCTTTTGTGCGTTTGCTTCGTGGAATTCGGACATCCATAAACACCAGATAATGTTACATCGAATATAATGTTATAAATGCATCCGTCTGGTGTAGGTTAAACGTTGACAGGAAAGAGGTC
>JAGVSQ010003980.1:2416-20357 GCA_022683975.1 Rhyacophila evoluta
TTTTTGTTTTATATTTGTTTGTTTATTTTTTTTGTTTATAAATTTGTATTTATGTTTTATTCTTTTAAAATAAAATCCATCACATTTCAAAACTATTTTTGTTTTTTTTTTATTGCATCCCATATTAGTCTTCTTATTTGAAATTGATATTTTTGACCAGTTTCATTCTATTCAAAGCACATATAATCCTTATTTGGGACAAGGTGTCACTTTTTTCTTTGACTTTTGGTTACAAACCATTCGTTCAACCCCAAATGAAATAGGTACAAGTGTAAAAAGAGGTAGTAAGTACATAATGAATGTTTGGATCCAAATCTACATTATGGTTGATAATGGTACATCCTCATGCGCCTCCCCGGTAGTGTAGAGGTTAGTGTGCACAACCAAAGAATGCTGGACTAGATGCCCATTGGGTTTAGCAATTGTCTGACAACCAATTCTCGTGAAAAATAATCTGTTGAAACATGTCTTCACATTATGGATATCCATATAACCTACTTTCAGAATGGATATCTTCACACTAGATTCATATGCTCCTTTTTCGGAGCGGACATGGTAGTAAAAAAAGGTGACATGGCATTTTATATAGCCACATTCCCCTTCTGGAACACCACTTGTTTGTATTCGAATGAAATAAATTATTTTGACATAATTGAAATACAGATTTCTGCAAATAGATCACGATTTGGCATTCTCATTGCCTAATAAATATAATATATCAGCAATGCATAGTTTATTATTTATGAATCAATTAATAAATTAAGGTATAGGTAAATAACAACGAACACTTCTTTAAAAATATTTTAATTTCAATGACATTTCGAGATTTGTAAATCATATATTGAATATTAATGTAAAATATGGTAAATCAACTACTCAGCCAGCCCCATGACTAATATGCATATTAATCTCCACAGCTTGGAGATATTGTGGTAATTTCATTGCGAAGATTGTAAACTAGCCATTTACTCGACCCATAGAGTCCTGTATCAAAATACACTTGGAAAATATGTGAGCTTGAGTCCAGTTATGGGATTAAAACCCGTAGTACACAATTCATAACCCAGTGAACCATGGTGGGGAGCATCAATAATATAGATCAATTTTGTTCTTATGTACACTTCCAAAATCCATGTCTTTTCAAAAAATTACCCTAAGTACATACACGTAGTCAATAAAAATACATATTATTTTTATTTTAAAGTATAAATAAATTATGCTATAAAAATACTGTGAATTAAAAAACGATTATATAAAAATATTCCATTAAAAATTTAGTAGAATTATACGTAATATTTAACTTAAAAATTTAATTTCTTCAATGTTTAAGGAATTTCACAAAACACAGAGTGACTTACACAATATTTTATTTATAAAATACCTATGCAAGGTGTATAGATTTAAATTAAATTAAAACCACATTTTGATTTTAAATGTTATGAATATATTCGAATAACTATTTTACATAGGACGTAGGTGGCAGATTAAAATAATATGGCTTTAAATTTGTTACATTTTTAATACTCCTCACGAATTATAAACTCTTATAAAACTTTATTGATAGAATCAATTGAAAATAGTTCTGTGCTGAGGTATATGCTTACTTCTCTTGTTATATTTGTGAAAACTGAATAATTTTTCATTATTTGATCTTAGGACTTAAATTAAATAGTTTTCGATATAATATTATACTTCACACAAAACAGTAAAGCTTACTATTGTAAATCTTTCTGTGTTCATGTTTTTTATTATTGCGACTAGCATATTATTAACAATTCTGAGGCAAATCTATCGAAATTATTGCTCACCCCTTCCATACCACATTAGACATATTTATTTTTTTGTAATATCACTCTGAATGTTAAAATAGTGTAAAACATATTACTTAGATGAAAGATTTTATATATTATGGCAATTTTATGGCAAATTATAGTATAATTAACTTGGTTAACTGATAAGAAGTACATTAATATCTATCTATTTTTATCACGATATACATATTAAATAATTGATGATTGTGATGAGATATTTCAAATGGGATAAGTTTGGTTTTAAGCACCTGGATAGTGATATACTGTGTCACTACTATGATAAATGAGTTTTTTCAAGAGGATCGTTTTGAACTTCTTCATCATAATCAAAGTCATCGATGTAGTCAACATTTTTTCCATTTTTTTTGTAAGAGTGTAAACCTTTCTCGGAGTACTTGTATTTTTCTTCTTCTATGTTAGGAAGATCGGGTTTGTGCTCCTTTACATTGAGAAAGCGATGGTCATGAACTTTATAATTGATATTCGAATTTTTGTCTATGAATTTATCTTCATTATTGTCAGATTTTCTGTTACTATTTCTGTTAAAAGGATTATTACTTTGAGCATTGTTCACACTTCGTTGGAAACCATTAGAATGCTTGGCATGTTTCTCTCGGGCGTTTACCTCATTATATAAATTGTCTGCATCCTCCGATGAGTCTTCGAAATTGATTTGATTTAGTCTATCAATCAACTCATTAGGATTTGTAATATTAGTAATGTTGTTTGGGATTCGCTTTGCATATGCTTTGTCATTTAATTGATCTTTGTCGGAATCGGTTGCATAGTCTTCGCCAAAATCTAAATTATCAATAGAATTTTGCAAATTTTCTGATAAATGCATCAACTTGTCAATCATCTCTTCTTGTAATTTGCTTGTGAGGCATATATTATTGGTGTTTTGTGAAGATAAAGAAAAGTTTTTTATGGCTTTATATATTTCCACACTTACGCTGTCTAAAATGATTTGGTTACTATTCGTTTTTGCATATTCACGTTGTTTTTCAGTGTAAGTAATTTGTTCTTGAATTTCCTAGAACAAAAAAATAAGGTCGAGTTTTAAATTACATATATTATTTTACAGTGTTTTTAATTTAATAACAAACATTTTTATTATCGTTTGCATGGTTGGAAACAATGAGGAGCTATAATAAAGTACATGGGAATATTCATATTATAGATATTTCCATATTGATATGTAATTGAGATTTATTTCACCTGTAGGATAGTCGTCATCCCTTCAACTTTCATTCCAAGTAATTTTGCTGCTTCATCACGGATTCCTCTGCTTCTATCGTTGATTATATCTTTGTATTCTTCTTTAAATTCATCCAACGTATCGACGACTTTTTTGCTATGTTTGCTTGACATGAGGGCAGCATTATTAACTCTGGCCACGGCTGATTTAATGGCTGAATCATGTGACTTTACCAGTCCTTGCAGAATTTGAATTTCATTCAATGTTGAACCAATTCTACAAAAAAAGAAACATTTTAACTGATCAATCTAATTATTGCATTTTTAAGCAGTGCTGTCGATGAAACTATTAATAGATGAATTTGCCAATATTTTAAATGTTTTTATTCTTACCTGGTCACAAAAATATCCAATAGTTTTTCCATTATCGTAGTTATTTTCTGGTCCATTTGAGGTTCGTTCAGTAGTATGCTATGACATGATTCTAGGAACAGATTCTGTGCAAGTAGAATGTCGTCCAACTTTACTTCCATCTTACGATTAGATTCAGTTATCTTGCGCTGTATGGCCGTTGTCAAGTTGTTAAAATCTGAAAAAATAATGTTGAAAACATAAAAATATGTCGATTGCAGCAGCAAAATATCAACAATTTATTTCTAATGTTACTAAAATTTAAATAAAAAACACAGATGTGTCACGTGGGTTATATTAAAATTTAATATGAGAATGTCTTTTGAGTAGCTTAGATACTGCTTTTTTTCTGCGACCTACACTTAATAATACTAACCTAGTTTTATTAACTTTTTTGTATTGGAAATAATTGCCCTTTTGTTAATAATTGGAGATTAATTAAGGTTCAAGTCACAGGTGCCAAAGTTTTTACCATAATACTATTTAACTAGGAAATTACAAACTGCTATATTCTTTGAAAACTTTTTTGATGGTACGTCATTTTAATGACAGAAGGATCTTTAAATAGTCACAACAGTTCATAATTGAATTGGTGTCTGTTCATGTTTGTTCAGTCTTAAAGAAATATATACTTTTGATAATTCCATCTAAAGGAATCATTAATTGTTTTGTTAGGCGTCGGTTATTTCTCGTAGTATTTTAGTATTTACTGTTCTTTTTTTTTACCACCATAACTTTATGGGATCCTAACCTTGATCCAGTGAAAGCCCACAAATAGTGCTCGACATCCGCTTTAAGCAATAAAGATTTCCATAACCGATAATGGATATCATTATTATATTATCAATTCATTTCTAATGCCGTATCGTCGAAATCATTTGAATACATTTCGTAGAGGTCAATAATATGACGACTCAAAGAATTGCGTCGTGTTGTAAGTCGTTGCATGATAAGGTGTTAACCAATTATATTTGCCATTGTAACGTCGGTTGCTCAATAACAATTGTTATTGCTGAGCCATGAAGATGTGAATCGGAAGAGGGTGGAAGGCCGACTCTGAGTAAATGAAATTAAAGGTTAGGCGTTTGCCTCGAGTGGAACTGTACTGTTAAAGCATTTACTTAATGTATATAAAGCTTGCTTTGGTTATGAAAAAGTTATAAAAAAAGCTCCGTAATTTCCGTAAAACGAAAGCAATATAATACATCGAAAATTCAGCATAGATAAATGACATAAAAGTAAGCGCAAACCACTGCACATGAAATGAAAACAGATAGTTACGTAATACATATATTACCCTTTTGCGTTGCTACCTAAGTTATCACCGAACGCCATGATTTCAATTGAGCTTTAGATTCAGAGATCCCCAAGGGTTGAGTAAATGGTTAAAAATTAACCCTTATAAAAAGTTTATACGGAAAGCTCTTCACTCTGGCGAATATGTTCATTTTTTAGGTATGGCATTTTTACATAATCTTAGAAGGTATAACTATTTATTCGTATGGTAAAATACGATTTCAGAGAAAGGATTTTTGATAAACAAACGTTTTATATTTATAGACAACGTGACCCTGATTTCCCTGACGTAAAAAATACAGTCGATTATAAAAACGGCGTAAACGATAAAATATTGCAGCACATAAAATAAGCACTAATTATTTTTTAGATTATCTTTGATATTATTTAGAGTTACATGGTACCACTTTGAGGAGTATGGACGCCCGTGCGCCTTGTCGCCTTATATTCGGAGCCTTTCTTTTATTTTGTTAATAAGATAATATTATTTATTTTAATATTAATACTAAATAGACCAATCAATGAAACGTCGAATCATTACAATCATATCATTTATTTTTAGGCTAAAAAAAATACGTTAAGATTACGAAAATAAATGAATAATTCGATATTCGATATTTATTATGTTTTGTAAAAAAACAAAAGATTATTTATATTGCTGTTCAATGTTCAATATTGAAAGCACATAAAATATCACATACATATATCAGTCCCATGGGTTCAAATTTGTTCTCAAATGCTCCTTTGATTCCGAATTGGGAACAGCCACATGTAGTAATGTTATACACATGCTTACCAATTTTGAATAACTTTTCAGTTTATTTTGTTGGTTATTTGGAAATATAGAAGCATCGTCTATAAATTGGCATATCCAATTCGACTGATTTTGTGATATAAGTAGAATTGGTAGAAGTGAACGATTTTAGTGTTAAAAGCGTTAGTGCATACAAAGTAACTCACTAATGAAAGGGTTAACACACCGGTCTTATAAACGTTTTCTGATAATGCTGAAAGGCGATTTTTACAAGTCTTATGGTTTTTATTTTAAAACGATTTTAACAGGGATCATTTGTCGGTCGATTCATTAAGGGGTTTATATTTTTTGTCTTTAAATTTCATGAATGTATGACGATGGGTCGATATCATAGGTCATTGGCAGATCTTGGAAAGTATTACGTAAGGCAATGATATTATTTGTAAATGATGTCATGTATGATGGATTAAAATTTGTGATGCCTGTCGATATTTTTGTTGTGTCGTGCATACTAAATTCTCTTTGAGATAACTTCCTGGACAATACTTTGTATGCTTGGAAATGAAACGCTAAAGCGGTATCTATTGTTTGTTATCTTGTTCGATAAGACATTTTGAAAAGCGTTACGGATTTCAAAACTCCAACGCCAGCACGTATCATCTTCCCATAGTCAGAATAGCATGCGTGTATCATCGGGTATGAGTAAACTTTCACGAATTCCGATGTTGTTCATGTAGGTATAGCATATTGCATATTAAATTTAATGATAGTTTGTAAAAAACCATTAGCAAAACCTACGGAATATTATAAACATTTTTTATCGGCCATCCGGTACACATAGTGATATTTTATATCCACAACTTTTTACATGGCTAAATTTTACAAGTTTTTATTGGACTTGCATTAAGCAACGACTCAGAACATGTATTTTAACATTGCTTTTGGCCATAAGAGAAATTATATAGATCATTCTTAGTGAAACTACAGGCAAAATAAAATAACGCAGTGGAATATAATGAGATGAAAGTTGAATAAATGTTGAGAATACATATTAGTACCAATGCAATTTGATAAATAATCTTGTAATATAATGTTTCATTAATGGTCACTATATTAGACTGGACCAGTGCTCCGCAATCTTTTATCTTTCACGACAAACTTGACGTATTTTCCAAAATTTCGCTCACACCACAATTAAGATAAATCGGCGTCATTTCTCATGCTTTTCTTATCGTGAAGAAATACGCCACGGCACACCCTGTAACGTTTCGCGGCACACTAATGTGCCACGGTACAGCGTTTGCGGAACACTGGACTAAATAATAAGTGTTCACAGCATAGGCGATTGACAATACACAATTATTTTCATTTATTTCTTAGTTTTTACTCGTTTTATTTGCAAAAAATGCGTATACTTTCGAAAAATACTAGTAATAAAACATGAACAAATTCTGTCTTCTCGGTAGTCGAGAGGTTAGCGTGCGGTTTGGAGCCGAATATTACGGGATCGATTCCCACAGCTACTGTATTTAAAAATATCTAAAGATAAAGGATTGGATAAGTTCAGCAATTAGCTGGCAATCAAAGCAAAATTATGAAAAAATCTGTCAACATATATATATTCGACACTGTTGAAATCCATATGCTGCACTTTCGGAGCAGACATGATATAAAAAAATGAAATACATAATACTAAAAAAATGTTATCGCTCAAAAGATATTGTTTTGAAGTTATACTTTAGAACACGATAATCGTTTCATTTTTACGGCTAAATAATCAATGTATTTTTAAAAACGGTAGTAAATATAGAGATGTATAACGTTAAATAAAATTGAGGCAGAAAATTCCCTAAATTTTGGTCATTTGATTGTAAAAAAGCCGTTAAAATGAATAGAATTAGGCTAGTCTCCCAATATTAAATCGTCGGACAAAATCGCGATATACCACAGAATGATATTGTAGATATATATTTTTTAGTTCACTTACTGTGCGTTTGTGAAGTTGATGTAGGTGCTTGTTGTAAAGGCAGTACTCCTCGCCTCGTGAGCTGTAGTATAAGAGACCGGAGACCATCCTGGGTCTCTCGTCTTGTAGCGTTGGTTAATGCCATGGCGTCCTTCACCAGGGTTTCCATAGAGTGCGATCTTCTCCATAGTTCGTTGTACATACTCGACATCTAAAATGTAATTGATCAAAATTAACACAATATTATCAGAAACGTAATATATGTTGTTTATTATCAACTGATTACTCAAAGAATACGGAGAAAATATTGATTACTAGAATTTATTAAAAAAATGTATGATTTAATGTGGCAAATGTTGAAAAAAATCTCTTTTGTACACTTTTATTACTAAATCGTGCTATCGACTACTGTTACTTTCAGTTATAAAGTTTAACTGGCTCCTCATGTATTTGACAGCCTATCAAAGTTAACATATACGTCTGTAAATTTAAACTTTCAAAATTTAATCCGATATCCATTCGACAAGTCGAGGTTACTAAATCGCTCAGTATTGCAATATAACAAACGAAGAAATCCAAATAAATTGAATTATGGACCTATTTCAATTTCAAACATTACATCACTACGAAAATTACGAAGAATACAAGCACTTCACATTAATCGCCGAGGAAGTTTTTTGTAATTAAAAAAATAAAATCACATTAGTTGTGTGCCTAAATTTTAATAACTTCGGTGTTACACTGTGAAGCCAGTTGAATTGGACCATAAAGATTACTGATAGTAATGCATCCAGACGGCCCCTTGCATTCTTTCGATTCTTTGCACTCTCTTTTCAATGAAAGTGAGACTCAAGTCTACAGTGGTGTACTGTTTACTTCCTTTTGTGTTAAGTCTAAAATCTGGTTTATAACATGACGTAAGCTTGGAAGGAGTTCGTGACTTATTGAATAGCACACCGGATTATCGAAATTAAGATCAAGAGCTCGAATCTCGAAGGTTCGAGTTTCATATTCTCAGGGAGTACCCAATCCATTGTGTAAATAGCGATAGATGGTCATGATTTATTTTATACATTTTTTTATGTATAAAATTCTACACAACGTTATAATTATCCATGCATTATTAAGATAGCATCTTCAACTATGCCTCTAAAGTACCTAAGTCTTGTATTGGATCGATATATCTATTGTCAGTATATCTTACTAGCGATTTATGTTAAACTTAACAGTCTACTATACTTCATTTTATACACATTTTGGGAAATAATGTTGAAAATATTAGTTAGTAATAATTCGATAATCAGCTTCGATATTAGTAGTTTAGTAGAATTGCTTACGCATTTGACTTGAATGGCTATCCACCACGGCGCTAGTTAAGGAGTACATTGATTGAATGTATTTAAGCAAAAGAAATCCAAGCCACAAATTGAAATTTTTCATTTTATTGCATACAATGCTTTGAAAACAATAATACTTTAATATGGCAAGGACAATCAATCAGAAATATATACCCACCAGAATAAGTAATCGCTGTTACACACCTATTCTAAATTGTAATTATTATCATAATGCCACTTTCATACGTTTTTTAAAAATAAATGTAGATACATACTGTTATATCGTATTGTATTGATATATTGTTTGATTTATAAACAAAAAATACACTAAAAAATTTAATCCTAAGATTCTATGGGCAAAGACTGATATAATTTTTCGGTCAACATTTTAACTAGAAGTCGTCCAGCCCACAAAACATTCAATAACTTTTAAAGTAGTACGTTTTTTAATAATCTGGCAATCAGGAAAGACGTAGTGTATGCCATGTAAGTATTTGAATTTCATATTAAAGTCTTAATAGTATAATATTCATACTAAATATTAATGTGTTGAAATCTTTGAATTTTCAATCGCGTTTTACTCAGTTAGATTAGAATGTGGGTTGGACGTCTTCTGCTTAACTACACCCAATTGAGCTAAAATAAATAATACACCTTGTCGATTCAGCTTACTCTCAGAGAAAGAATCACGGCTCGAGTTGTAACAACGATACGGTTGTGTAACTTTGCAACGCTCCACCAGGAATATTGGGAAGACACTATGTATATAATACAATATATAGTTAAATCTTGTACACATTTTGAAACGAAGTGTTCTATATATTATATTGAAAATATTTGCAACACATTACCACGATTTAAACTGCTACAACGTATTATAGGTCGATATCGTCAGAATCTATTGTATTTAGGTGATTTATCATAAAATATCCATACCTTTGCTGCAATCAAAACAGTTTCTTTTGCTAGAACTGCCCGCAATTCCCCAGCGCTGCTCGCATCCTGCTGCATCAACTGTGGCCTCCTTCCGGAATTAATGGCAGCATCTTCCAATTTCCGAAGCCTTACTTCCACCTATGAAAATAATATACCCAATATCAATCGACATGCGAGTAACGCGATTTAAAATATAACTATAATAATAATGTCAAGCCCACTACGGATTTTTCCACGTTGTTTTTGTCCATTAATGAAATGTGTATATCCACTTATGACATTGAAGTATACTGATTTCGAAATTGTATTGATACGTAATGAATATATTACAGGATGCATTTTATCGTATTATACTCCCATAGAGGTAGGACGCAGGTGCTAGTTATGTCTCTTATATTTAACTTCATGAGTTCAGCTGCGCAATCTAAACATTGCCTAAATAAATACTATGCTCAGGTTATATTACAAATTATGAAATAAAAACAATTGAAAACAGCTACAGCCCACAATATTGTTGTTTTTATGATTTTAAGACAAGACATTTATGTTATTTACTTAACTTTATAGCTCGATGTATAATCATTGGCATTGCTAAATACGATCGTATCAACAACGTATGTATGACTTCAGTCGTCCCCAAAGTGTTTGAGTATTTTTTAAATACAAAGTTTGTAAAACAACAAAAAACAAAAAGAAATATGTTTTATTATTTCGAGAAATATTACTTCCTGTTCTCTAAAAAGTAAACCACCATTTTGCCATAAATCGGAGCATATATAATTTGTTGATCCTTTTAAATAAAGAAATTATAACATATTCGATCCCGAATTGGAGGATATGGATCATCTACACAGTGTGAAGATATCTACTCCGAAAGTGGAGTATACGGATCTTCGCAATGTGATGACGTCTTGACAGATTATTTGTCAAACAATTGCTCAACCCAACGGGCATCCAGTTCTGCATTTTTACATTTTTTGAGATTATAGCCGTTGAATAGAGATATTATTGTTTTATTCTAAGTATTAATTTATTAGTCGACAATTATTTCAATTGAAATACCATCATCATCAACCGATATTGAGTAAACCATAATAATTAATCGGTAGAATCGATAATTATTTAATATACATTTAACAATTATTCAATCTTCTAAAACGACTTACATCAAGTAAATGCTGAGTCGATAAGTAATTTGGAGATATCGTGAGGTCTTGTCCTATCTAATACAACTGGGATATGATCTGCGAGCAGACCAAATATCTACTCAACTATTATAAAACATAAAAGGTTTTATAAAATGGAATCCAATATAATTTTATTTGGTGCAAATTAGAAAAGAAACGTTTTTAATTCACAATTTATTGGATAGTTGCAAAACCTAGCTAACTTGATAATTTTATAAATTATTATGCGTAGTGAAGAGGATCTCTATAAATAAATCTAATTAAAACGAGGGGTTTATTTGCAATATACACTTATTCTACTTAGTCAAAATTTGAAGAACATTTTAAACATTTTTTTTTCAATCAGATTTTCAAATGGTTGTTCTCCTTTAAATTTTGGCGTAGTGGATTAATTTCATGTGGGAAATATACCCCTCAAATATTGATTGAAAGTGTTGTGAAACAAATGCGGCATTGATTCTTCTCACCCAAGATTTAATAATAGAATAAAATAAAATATTAATATAATATCTTCGCTTAAAATATAAATATAAAAAAAACAACGGTCATTAATGTCGCAATTAAGAATGGATGCAACGTTTGGGTTTAAATTATGTAAAAATATTTAAAGTCATCACAGAATCGGATATATTTTATAGATTGTAAATTCTTTTTAGATTTATTATTTATGCTGTGGTCATAAATATTATATTTTCGTATTGGGAATTATTCAAAAGTTAATCGGCGTTCATAGTTATTTTTGACGTAAAAATTAACATCGTTATTGAAGGCATATGCATCATCTTGCAACATCTAGTGTCGCTGGCTGGATATTTTCGACGTCATTAAAACCATATAAAGCAATTCCTTCCCACAAATCACCATTAATATTAATTGCATCCAATTGCATACCATTTCATTAGTGAATGCGCTTACTGTTGCTCAGCCGGGCTTATAACTGTTATATTTGTGCATTGCTTTGAAGATGACTCCATAAATGCATTTAATAACATACATCCAGTCTAAAGGGGGCTACACACGCTAGTGCAAACTTGCGCAAGCATATATGAAAAATCATCAAAATACGGCAACAATATGATAAAGAATTTAGATCTTATAACACTGTCATTTCATTGTTTCCGTTTTACGAACCTCACAAGGAGAGTGATGAAGTAAAAAAAAAGATTTTAAAAGACTCAGTTCAGACTTGAGTCTCTCATATTAGTTAGAATTACTAATTATCGATAGAATAATTTAACTATTATTTTCATATCGCTTAATATTGTATTACCAACATTTTTTAAATAATGAAATTGTACGTACGTTTTAGTTTCGTTTTGTAATATACACTATTAACTTTCAAAACCCTCAGTGCATTTTGTTGGTCAAATCAAACATGTTAATATTAAAGAATAATAACAATTGAAGCATCCCGTATCATGAATGGGTTATTGTTATTTCATTTTATGTCGGTAGATGGCCGGTCTTATAGTGTACATCAAATACGCGTAGGTTTACCTAAAATTGGTAGATGTTCCGTTTTTAATAAGAAAATAATCGTCACTCACAAATGATTGTGCATGCTAACTTGAACGTGTATAGTCAACCTTTACTACTACTCAGCAGGGTTTTTAACTGTTATATTTGTGCATTGTTTTGAAGATGACTCCATAAATGCGTTTAATATCATACATCCAGTTTAAACGATTTTTATACAGTGACTTCAATACGATTAAAATATCACTAATTATTGAATAATTTGATCAGTCAATTGTGTTGTATTCTTTGTGTTATGTTATGTTCTTCTAACTGGTTACAAGTATTGTATCATAACAAACATGTTTCATAATTGATATCTACCGTGTTTAGTGGTCAGAACACATTTGAATTGTTTTGAATCTTGCATATCTGACAAGTATTTTGTTGCTACACAACAAACTCTTGTTTGTTGCACATATAAGTTCGACGAGTTGATCGAATGGTAACTAAAATGTTATGATGTGTCCACTCCGTTGAAGTTAATTTATGGTTTCCTTTTTTGCGTCCGCAAGTGGAGCATATGAACAGTGCCGCACCGTGGGTAGGAGCTGCCGTTGTGTAAAAAGTTTATTTCACCCCCCTTCAGGTTTTTCTGAAATAGCTATTTCTATTGAATACTGTGTTTTTGAATTACATACTGAATCATATACGAGTAACGTAGAGGTTAGCCTACGCGCCTAGCAATTCGACGAATGCGGGGTCGATTTCTACATATGTAAAATAAAAAAAAAAAAAACAAAAAATGCAGGATTTGATGGAAAAACAATTCTCGTGATAAGTAATTTGTCAAGACGTCTTCACAATGCGGAAATCCATATATTCCATTTCCGGAGTAGATTTCTTCATACTGTTTAGATCCATATGCCCCACTTTGGGAGTGTTCACTTCAGAAATGGAATATATGAATTTCAGCAATGTGAAGACATATCATGACATTTTTTAAAATATTAGAATCGATTGTCAGCCTACTGCTCAACCCAATGAACATCCAGTCCTGTATTTTCAGATTTTAAAAATCCGGTAGCTGTGAAAATCAAACATCTCGGCTACCGGGTAGACATATCGTGATAGTAAAATTGGTTTCAACCGATTCATCCATAGGGCTAAGTCGAGTTGGACTAATATTCGATGTAGGGATCAACCATTCCACTCATTTTGATAGCTTACTATTAATTATTTTGCTGAGATCTCAGCAATAAATAAAGAAATGGTTGTAACAAAAGTATTAAACTTCAAACTTTCAAATAAATTTTTCTCAAAACTCAAAACTGACTTTCACCTGTTTCAAAGTAATTCTAGCATCACGATTATATGCCATTATATGGAGGAAGATCATATTTTTAACTTATTTAATATTTTCATTAAGGTCATCGTCCGATATAAATACTAACATAACAAAAATATTTCACACACGACCATTTAAAATTTCATAGGTGGTTTAATAGACATTAAATCTATATTTTCTGATTCTTATTATTTTGGTTATAAGTACGGTTATATTTTTAAAACGTTAATTGAAAATAAATTACCTTCAACGTGGACACGAATAGTCTGAGAATTAAAATAAAAAAACAGGTAATTGTATAACGTGATATCTGCAGACTAATAATAAATATATATTCTCAAAATCTTTACGTATTTCCATAATTATATGTATTATATGATCCAGAAAAAGTATTTAATAACAGACAATTGGTTATGTTATTTGCATGTACACATACGTGTGTGTCGTCTGTATTGAAAGAGTCAAACTCGTAATAATAAACACGTATGATAGCTTAATTTGTCTCGTATTCATGATATTTAGACAGCGTATGGCAGTAAATTAAGTAATGTTTATGAATTTCTGTAGATCTTCTCTAAGATGTGACAAATCAATGTTAAACATCATATCAACTTGTGCTAATAAAAATATTTTAAAACCAGAAGGATTTTAAAATGACTTTACTAATGATTAAAATATGAGGAATTTAATCTTGTCTTTTAATATAATTAAATCTCTTTTGCGTGCGGGTAATGAAATATTTCTCCTGTAGCGTAGTTGGTAGTGTGCGCGCCTTTCAATCTGAGGTTTCAATTCCTCATCTGTGAGAGTTTTTAAAACAATCCAAAAATGGAGGGCTGGAAAATTGTATGACGAACAATTTTCGTAAAAATGAAGCTGTCAAGACGTCTTCACATTGCGAAGATCAATATACTACACTTTCGGAGTGGATATCTTCACACTGTGTAGATTCATATGCTTTACTTAGGGAGGAAATATGGTATATAAAAAAATCTCTTCTACGTGCGGGTGATGAAATATCAGGTAAAATTTCCCACTGATTTTCATACTTCCATGTAGTCTTTCTATCAAGGAATATGTACAGTAATGTCGTATTTTATTTAAATTATCAAATGTTAGAACAGTTTAATAATAATGTTAAAAATTACCCACGTGTATTTTTTGTACAATTTAGTATTTTGTACGAAATTCAATTATTCTCACAAATATAAATAATTGCGTGTGGGCTCACGGCAAAATGTCCGATTA
This sequence comes from Rhyacophila evoluta, assembly GCA_022683975.1. Lineage (NCBI taxonomy): Eukaryota > Metazoa > Arthropoda > Insecta > Trichoptera > Rhyacophilidae > Rhyacophila > Rhyacophila evoluta. The sequence goes on from JAGVSQ010003980.1 coordinate 17,363, forward strand.
CACGCTGCACATATATACGATATTAAGTTTATTAGTAACGCTCGAATGTGACGTGTGATAATCGTTCGCACCCACTCAACATTGCAGCGAATGCGTTAAGAAACGCACATTATAACTGCTCGTAACAGCCCGCCGGCGATCTTCTCGGGATTAATGAAAATTTCAAATGACCACTTTAACTCAACTCTGCGGAGTGCTGTCAAAATTTCAACGATAGTTTGAGAAAAATCCGTTCAATTATAATAATTGAAATGGCCACTAAATTTACCGGTCACCGGTAATTGGTTTTCTTTTGAGTAATAAATCACAACTATTTAAAATTCGACATTTCACATACAATATCGTGTTACTTCGTTGTATAATAATGCTCAGTTTGTTTCATGTGCAATGCTTAGCAGCGTTGCTAATTACGAAAACGAAAAAGCAAGAGAACACCACGTCGATAACCATGCGACGAATACTATAGTAACGGAGAATATTCGTTTGGTGAAGGTAATGGTGCGTAGCCCAAAAGAATGACCCTTGGATAGTCAATAACCATCCACTATTTTGGTATGCTCAATTAACTGAGTGACAGTTTTAACTGTTGCGGAAGCCTAGTAAATCTGGGTCGTAAAACTGGATATCACCAATAGACACGGGATACAGTTCGTTTATTGTATACTTTTACGTTGAGGATTATTTTTCACTTTTCCCAACTAACGGCACTGATGTACCCAAGATTCCCATATAAGTTTATAAACGTTTTATTAAAATTGCAATAAATATGTACATCATTGATTTCTCACATTACATGTACAGTTAAAAGAGTACTACATATATTAAGGGGCACAAATTTAATCTTATTTCATTTTTATCTTATTTCATATTTAGTGCTAAATATGATTATGACCGTTGCCATTATTATGGATAGATGCCTTCCTATTTGTCCACAATGTTGCTAATCTTCTCTTGTTCCCTGTCACATATTTCCTTCCTTCACCCACTCATCGGGTTCTACGTCCCCGTGGATGTACTGTATTTGGGATTACGGTTGAATGATGCCTGTCTCTCAACTGTCAGTAGCGATGTGCATGATCTTGCTCTGTACGCTAGAGATTTTCGAGATATTAAAACATGCAAGAAAAATAATTTAACTTACAAAATTTCAGACCATCAAATGCTTGGTGTGACCTCGCATTATATGTGTCGTATGCAGTAATGAGTTAATGATTTTATGTCGAAACCATTTTTCAGATCTATAATATTGTACGTTTAGTAAGAGAAATCTTCTCGACTAACTTTTGAGTCGTTGGCGTACAGAGCACGTCATCGGCCAACTCACCGGCGAGTCGTTGGCGTTTATATGGTTAATATCGGTCTTGCTAAACCGGAGCGCGTTTGTAAAACGAATGATTCATGATGCAAACAGTGAAGACAGACGATAAAATATCCAATATCATTTAGCGATTGTTCGAATGTGTTAATATTACTCTCTAATGTGGGGATTTTATTGTGACTTATGCATTATTATTTATTGATTTATGTATGCATAATTACCTGTGACGGCTGTTCTTGTTGTGCGACGCTCAGGTTGCGTCCCCAAGCGTAAGCCGGTTGATACGACGCTCCGAGGTTGGCCGTCGCGACGCCTCTGCCGCCAGACTTGTCGCCGCCCGTGTTCGTGACGGCGCCGCGCCAGTGCGATGCAGATTCCGCATTTGCCACCTCGCTCTGTGAACAGCAAGCGACAAATCAATGTACAGAGAAATTACACTTGTCATCGACCTAATTAAGCGTGACTTAAAAACAAAACAGTAACAAACTTTCGAAGCTCGTTGCATGCGTTACATCTGATCTACATAACAATCAAATTGTACTGTAATAAAACGATGTCGACTGCATCGTGGATGTGATATAAGAATATTTTTTTTATACAACCGTATTTTGCCTAGAAGTCTACGAAAAGATTGGCCGTAGGATCTCGATAGTAGATGTAGAGAGTGAGTATGAACTGAGGAAGACAATATAAAGGGAAATAAATGTGAATGATTGACATTTTGGATGCATGGGTTATGTGTACCTAACACAATTGACGCACAAATGCATAATATAGGGATAGTTTGAGGAGCTAGCATGAGTTAAAAATAAAAGTTCATAATTCTAATGAGGAATTGTATTACGTATTACAATATGTATTTAAAATTGAAGACTATGTTGAAATTACCAAGTAATTGTGAGTAAAAGTAACTTCATAGAAAATATATTTTATCACCGGTCAGGCTTGCGTCATTTCACAATCATTATATTTATGGGATATCTCGTATTAATAAGTTGTATCAATACAATACAATAGAGAAAAATCTCATAAACTTTCAAGTGGCAATAGCAATGTTATTACAAGTCTGATAATACGTTGGTTAAAATAATATTGTAGGTAGGCACTTGCCACAAAGTGTGCCACCGCGTCGCAGGTGTGAGCGTTCGTAATTTACACATTCAATTCCCTTTTGATTCTCGTAAAAATATAGTTACGAAAGTGATTTATACAAAGAGTTGTCTAGTATATTAAGATGTTAACACATGTTGACGGGAGTGCCTAAATGAAACCTGATATACATAGACGTGAAGTCACGGGTGATGTGGGCTAGAAAATAATGTATGCTGATACAACTTGTGATGGATTGAAATAATAAAATACACAGAAGTGCATTTATTTTTATATGCTGCATATTAATATACGCTAGCAATATACTGTTTAATCCTATAAATGATGGAATGAAGAATAACTGTTTAAGGTTTATTGATGTTATTTGTTTTGAATACGTTGCTGGAAAACCGATAGTAGATTATTTTTCATGTATTTTTATAAAGCTGAAAATGTACACCCAAGCAACACTGCCATTGCTCAGCATTTCGATCATATTAACTAATTCCGAAAAGATATAAACGAATATATCTTCGTATTACTGGCAAAAAACGTTAAAGTGAAAAAGTGAGTTTTGAAATAATCGAG
>JAGVSQ010003981.1:0-20356 GCA_022683975.1 Rhyacophila evoluta
ATATGTTCGCTCACTGCCCCCATATAATGTAGCCTGAAGATGCCGAAAGGCGAAATCCGGGTTACTAACAGTGATCTCACATATGGAAGTTTACCAGCAATGATATTAGTTTAAATTTGGATTTTCGCTCTCCACTTGTTTCCCTATTCAAGTTTCGTAGATTAGTGTATATTGGATCAAAGTCTTATCACAACAGTTGGCTTGATCAATTTTTGTTTAAATGCATGACTGACGTGCCAAAAAAATTCCAGCTTTGAATAAGGCAATCATCAGATAACTTTATTAACTATCTGAAAGGTATTTATTTCATTTTAATTTAACTAAGAAATTACGTAGCACTCCACATTGGTATCGCTCTTCAATATTCGATAGTGGAGAGTATTTTGGATAAAAATGTCATCACAACAGATGTTATAATCAATTTTTAATAAAATACATAAATAAAATAACTGGTAGTATTGCCGGTACGGAATGCAATGGCGATGTCAAACGAAATCGCCTCAGATATTGGTGTCTTATTCTGAGTGAGAATGAATTTTGACGCATTTTATTTGTCTCTTCTCTCTCTCTGTCTTTCTCTCTAATCGTCTCTTTATTTAATATTTTTAAATTTGATTAATCGTCTTTTTTTTACAACAGAAAATATTTTTTTATATATTGCTGCAAATATCTAAACTTATAATTTACAATGCTATGGATGAAAAAATAAATACATTTGTAATACAGTAGTTTAATTATGAATCTTCAAAGCAATTTTAAATCATTCGTTAATCCATTTAAAAAATAGTTTTAACAAAATGCTTTAGAGAATTTCTAAATACTTCTTTATACTTCTTCTTTATACTTTGACATTATATTAGCCAGTTAGGTATATGAGTGTTTCATAAGTAACACACTGTGTTAAACTTTTATAATATTAATGTGTAACTAAAAATCGATCATCCGTCATGTGACTTTTATTCGCACAGAAAGACGCGTAATCCCCTCCCATTAATTACTATACCAGCGCTTGTATCATAAAATGATTACAATACGATCAAGCTAATTACGTTGCAGTGGTAATTTAAAGTATTTCTTATCTTGCGTGATGCGCACATGAATCAAGATTAAATTAATAACAAATTAATTTAATCAAACAAAATTGCGTCCAATTATAATTAAATAAATTCTGCTCCATTTAAGAGTCACCAGCTTAAAGATAATACCTACAGCTCTTTCCACTTTCTATGTTAAAAAAACGTATTTGTGTTGCCCAAATACATAAATTCATAACATGTGAATTCGATTGCATATTGTACGAAATATGAGCGTGACGCAGGGTCATCACTTATCAAAATGTTATTAATTGTACATATTTTTTTTGTTATTATAAAAGTCACGTTATTAATTACACATTAAAACATACGTATTTTTGTTTTTCTTGTAAAAAACAGTTACTGGAACATGTATTTAAAAATAGTTTATAGTTGCTTTTAATGAAGGGAAATTCGGAACTCACAAATGTCACCGTAATTGAATATAGAAAGGAAAAAGGATGCAATGCGATTTTGAAATAGTTTTTTTCGATAATCACAATGTATAGAATTTAATACACGTTCTATCAAAAAGATTTAGAAAATATTCCAAATTAGTATTTAAATTTGGCTTTTGTGTTTGAAAAAAGATGGCCTGTGAAATTTGCGTCCAGGGAAAAGGAATTTCACCACATCGATTTTATTTGTTTTTCTTCAAGAACTTATAAAATTATTATGAGATTGAGTAAATAAAACAACACTAGTTCTAGTTTTTATACACTTAAAGATTATTTTGAAATTGGTCCAAAATCATCAAATGGTTGTTTTTATGCGTCCTGCAATTTTTTTATGTGTGAGTTATGACCTTTTTCTTTTCTGCAGGCAATCTAAAGACTTATTTTGACATTTTGTTTTACTAAAACCATTAATTAGAAAATTATTCAACTCATAAACATCCAATAATATGTTTAAAGATATAACATCGTCATATAGCTTCAGGTTATTTGTTTTTTTGGGTTGTTATCATTTGTTTAGATATCTCAATTTGATCGTAGGTGTTCGTTTGTTATAATCTTGATAATGGTGAGGCAAATAAACATTGACAAAACTTATCAAAAAGGAAGAATTATGTCTATATCATGTACAATTATATTTAAATTATTTTTTGTAAATATAGTACTAAAAATTAAATGCATATTCTATAGTTTGTTAAACTGTTGTCTTAAAAAAATACGCGAAATAATTACCGATAGACATAATCAAATAAATAAAGTTTTTGGTAACCCTAGCAACAAATATAAATTATATGAAAATAATCTTTTATCTAAATCGCGTATTATCATTCTTGAAACTTTCTCGCCCGTCCGTTTATGATTTTAATTCTGAATACATTAACAAAATGGTGGCATCTATTATTGTAGACGAAGATTTTATTTTTGATTACAATATCAATTTGGATTTACCACCGACAAGATTAGCTTCAGGATATCGTTTATATGGCGGGTATTTGAAGGCTTTACACAAATGGTGTGAATTATGATCTCTCTACAACATAATATATTGGAGTGAATTATGTGCTCTCTCTATTGAACTTAGCATAAATGCGGAGATATAATAACTACTAATAAGACTTGGAAGTCCAAGTCGAGATACTTGATTATAGATACAATTCCGTAAGTAGAATAATGAAATTTAAGCAGACTTAGATAAAACATTGATGAACGGACGGACCTAAAATTAGTAAAAGTCATTCAGTGCCCATATGACTAATGATTAGATCAACCACAAATGACCAAGAATTTGTTGTACATTCGTATGAGCTTGAAAGTTGCTGACTTTAAGTATTGCCCTCTCTATCCTATTATAACTCATAATAACATAGACCCGTTTTATACTTCTAAAAAGTGATGTATTCTATTTACTGGCAATACTTTCAGAGAAAACAGTATGTAATAATATATTTTAGTTAAAGATTCATTTATTGCAGATTCTTTGTTTATTTATTATTCAATACTTTTTATTGCCATGGCAATATTACGATAAATAATATTACGACAATGGTCGACTTGATTATGTTTGACTGTAAAATTTTAAAGTCATTTTTAATTGTTTATATTAAAAAAATATATTAAATATGTGATATTTAGCTATCGCATATAGTATGTATGCATTAAAAAAGACAAATACAAAGACGAAAAGCCTTAAAAGTGTCTAATTTTTTTTAATTTTGCTCCATTTTATTTTTTTCATATTAATGGGTATAAGGGAATTTTATAGTGGTGCTTATACTAAATATTTAAAAAGCAATCATGCCATCTTTTAGTATATTTAGTCTGTAAAGATGAAGGAACAATACTAAAACATTATTTGTACAGAAGTTTATTTATATTAAATAAAACTAGTATAACTATTGTGTTATGTAATCTTTCAATGTAATATTCAGTAATATTATTTTGATAGCTATCAACACTGAAATAAAAATTTAACGAATCACTTGCAACGTCAATATGTCAACGAAATTTAAATTTAGAACAATTTTGACGCGTCAGAATAATATAATAGCATAGGCAATTTTTATAATAATATCTGTGTTTTGATCTTATATTGCACTGTATATATCGCAGATACATATGTTAATATATTGGTTTGACATATAATTAGCTTCTTATTTTGATTAATCTGATATCACGCATCGCCATTGATTATCGTAAAAGCGCGAGAGATCGCACATTATTCGCCGCTATATTGCTAGCATTATGCCATTACAATTTCACGCCACATCGAGATGGTTTTCTTACTAATAATGTACACCAAATTATAACAGTAGATGGATAACTCATTTTGATTATCAGAAATATCTTACAATTATTTGTCAACAGTTTGCTTTAGAGGTATTGATTTGATTAATAGATTCATATAAATATCGCTAAATGAATTCTGTAACGTCTTTAAAAACAAGATTAAAAAAACATTTTAAGGTTATTTATAAGGGTTTAGTCAACTTATTATGTCTACATACGTCTTTCGTTATATTTTTTTATAATTAATTTAATATTACACTGTTTATTAGTAGACTCATAGTACATGTTACACATTTTTGAGTTACTAGGTTATTGCATTAATACGTGATTTGTAATGATATATTTATTTGATAATGCAATTTTACCAGTAATTAAATCATAATTGTATTAATTATACATGTGTGATAAGCCAGACGTCGTTAAAGTTCGAAACATTTAACGTTTGGATACATTGATTCCTAAGACCACAAGGTTCTTGAAGATGGTTTTTTTAGAAGAACAAAATATTTATGTTTAGGTGAAAAATGGTTTTGTGGTATCGGATACTTTATATCCAAACGTATCTGTAAGTTTTTGGCATCATTCATTGGTAAAATATTGAGTAAATAAATGACGGGTATAGTTCCATTGTGAACTTATTCCACTATGTAAATATTTTAAGGTTAAGATTTTTAACAAGTTTTTTTTTGTAACGAAGAATTGAATGGCATGTAAATTAGAAGACAATATTATTTAAAAATATATTGAAAGCAAAAAGTGAAATCCATGATGTATGGTTTCTTCATACAAAAAAATACTTGCTTAAAATATTCTCTTTAAAATTTTGACAAAGTGGAATAAGTTCACTTTGGAGCTAGTCCCCTCAAATTCTGTATGAATTATAGGTAGATAAGTCATGTGCATTGAATTAAACTATACAAATCTTCATGGACAGTGACTTTGTAGAACTGTGGGTTAAATAAAATTTTGCCATTAATGAATTTACCGCTTGCGCACTGCTATGTCTCGTTATATTGTAAAAAATAAATTTATAAAAAATGATATTATTTTTATACTATTTATTATTTATTGTATGACTTTTTTTTCATCGGCCAACGTCCTAATTAGCAAGGTAAACATTATTTATATGTGAATTGAATGATATATTACACATGTACCCCACCGACAAGAGACAAGCGGGATCCAAGCTCTCTAGAAACATCCGTAGTACATGCGTAAGCCAGTTCCAACGCTGCTGCAGAACTTTTAGTGATTTAGGGAGATACCTCGTTCACTCCATTATCTCCGAGGTCTTTACCAAGTCAGACCACTTCAACTTCACTATCCAACGAAAGCATCTGTTCTCAAAGCTCGCTATACAGTTCTTCTGAGCATTTTTTATGTGCCAAGATTCGTTTCCGTAGATCAGACTGGCAGAAAACGCACCAGTTTGTCTATTTTTATGAGATAGAAACAAAACGTGTGAGTAATATTAATATTTATAATACATTTTTATTGTAGTTTTGTAGTAATTCTTGTCTTAATTAAAATTAATAATGATACATTATGATAAGACAAATATACTATCATGCGCATTTTTCTCTCCTGAATAATACAACATTTTCTGATAAGTGGTTAGGCCAAAGAAGCGACGATAAAGTATCTATTTTTTTATACCGAAGTGGATCATATAGATTTACAGATTGTAAAGATATTCACTCCGAAAGTGGAGTACATGTATCTCCGCAATGTGAAGACGTCTCGATGAATTATTTTTCACGAGAATTGTTTGTGAGACAATTGCCGCAGTCCAATATTTTTGGATTTTTAAAATCCGGCAGATGGGGAATCGAACACGCACGCTACCAACTGCGCTACCGGGGGATAAATTATAGTATGTAATAATATATGATAAATGAGTTTACGACGAAAAGCATGATTTTGTTTACATATTTGCCTTGTCAGAATTAAAATATATGAAGGGAAACGTGCCATAGATAATAAGTTATATACGATATTGATAATAATAATTATAAAATATGAGCGCTAAGTATTAAAATCTGAACCGGATATCGTTTTGACCAGAGGGGAATCCGGATCTAAAAATGCACATTCGATCAATTAAAATTGTTGCAAGATACGAGACTTCTTACAGCTGAACCGGTTCAATTACAGCGAAATTGTTACAATTTTTTTATATTCGCTTATATCGTGCAAATAATTAAATAAAGCATGTGGTTCGCTTTTTTAATGTTTCAATTTAGTGATAATTGTATATGTCCGATTATTGGTATTGATGAGGCGCGATGGACGAGTGGATATGTGAGCGGGCTTGTGAATCAGCTGGTCACGATTCCAAATCTTTCAACTGCATAAAAATTAATATATTTCAATGTAAGACACGATCGATTTATTGACAAAAAATGTTCGCTTAAATAGTAATTTAACTCTTTCATTAGTGAGTTAATATTTTATGCAAGCACGTTTTAAATATTAAAATCTTTCACACAATTTAACTAATATCATAAAATCAATCGAATAGAAAATGCTGATTTGTAAAATACACTCTTTAATTTCTAAATAACGAACAATATAACATGAAAAGTTATTTCAGAATTGATGAGAATGTGTATAACATCACCACACGTTGCTGCTCCCATTTTGGAATCAAAGGAGAACTTGAGAACGAATTAGAATCCATAAGAGTGATTTGTGTGACATTTTGTGTTTTTATTTAAGCATATATATAAATATACTTTCGTTTCTTTACATATCATGTCAATTAAAGAAAGCATTAAGGAATATTTCAATTAAGTAATCAACTTTTGTTTAATGTTTAAATATTTTTTCTAGCCTAAAAATATATGATATAATTGCAATAACTTGCACATATCATTGATAATTTTATCTGGTATGTATGATACAATAAATTACAACATTTTATTAAAAAATAAAAGAATGGCTTTGAAAATAAGCCGATAACGCGCTCGGACGTACATATACGCCCATACTCTTCAAAGGGTTAATAAAAACTAAGCAATTTGATGCATCATGTGCCCTAGAACTCTACGAGAAGGTTGTATATTATTTAAATATATTGGTTATTAATTTAAAACTTTTGGAACAACAATAAATCTTAGCCGATGTATTCTTTCATCTAGTTTGATTCTTTGAATTTAAAAAAATCATTTTTATAGACACATTCAAAAAAAATTCAGGAAACAAAATAAGGTTATATTCAAATTTCGATAATTTTATTTGTAACGCTTTTTGTAAGGTTGCGGTTTTAAATCCCACAGTCGCTGACCAATTTTAACAATTCTATCTAGCACTGGGTAGATTGAGTTGGTTAAAAACTGTCGTGAAAATAAGTCTATTAAATAAATATTAACATTGTGTGAATTCATCTACTCCGTATTTGAAGTGGAAAATATTCATACCGCAGCGATCCATATGCTCCACTTTCGGAGCGGATACATAAAATAGAACCAGTAATATCTCGAATTCTTCTGATTAATCAGCGTTGCCATAATTATGTTTCAGTAGTAATGTATTTAAAAGTCAACTCGCTTTCGATCAGGATGTAAATAAATGATAATTCAATAATGACGTTTGACTTTCGTTTTCTCCGAGTGTATTTTAACTTCCAGATGTGTACATATTATTATTTCATGCGTTGTGTCGTATTATTGTAATTAGTATTTGTTTCTTTAAGCAGATGCAAGTGCGTAGTCAAGAAGTCGATAGAAATGTTTTATGTACTCAATCACTGCAAGACTAAAAGAGAAAGTGTGACACACTACTAGAACTGCTTTGCGATATCTTTAGTGGATAACTTGTTAATATGATGACAAATTGTATTATTTATTACCATACGTTTCACGAGTAAAGTGAACACCTCGAAGGTGTTTGTCAGAGATACTTAATAGAATGACCACAGACAATAAATTGAAGCAAATAAACTTCAAAAATTGAAGAAAACTCGTCATGTAAGCCCAGTGTGGCTTTATGATAAAATATTGAATCTAAATTTAGATATACTAACAAAAACTACAATATAAAATCTTGGCACGTAAAAAAAGCTGAGAAGAACAGTATATTGAGTTTTGATAACAGATACTTGAGTGTTGTGAAGTGTAACTGAAAAGTGTTGGTATGATCCAACAGGATGTGACTGGTGGTTGATAGAGACTCCTGGAGGCGTCATGTGGTGGCTATTTGCTCCGCATATGGAGTGGATATGGCAGAGAACGAGAACGAAATCTAATGAATTAATTGACGGATATATTTTCTCCGCGGTCTTACCGGTAGCGTAGTTGGTAGCATGCGTACCTAGCAATCCGAGAAATGCGGGTTCGATTGCCTCTCTGTCGGATTTTAAAAATCCAAAGATTCAGGACCAGTTACTAATTTTTTACTTACCAGTTACTAATTAGTTACTAAGTTTGAGATGTCGTCTGGCAAGCAATTCTCGTGAAAAATAATCTATCAAGACGTCTTCACATTGCGTAGATCCATATGCACCACCTTGAGAGCAAATATGGTATAAAAAATCCAAAGTAAACTTATTGCTTCCTACCAAAATTTAAGGAAAAACATTTTGAACAAGTAATTTTTCAATGTTGATTTTTCTCTATTCATTTTGTTTTTTGATTTTTATGCTGGTATGTGCTATATGGTTCTTACATACAAAAAATACGTGCTCAAAATTTTCTCCTTGAAATTTCGGCATAGTGGAATAAGTTAATTTTGGAAATAAACACTTCAATTAAGAAATTTTCGTGTTATAATCGCACAGAATGAGTAAAAAAAATTTAAACAGGAAATCTGTAATTAAATATAAAAAAAATCTTTTTTATTTTGAATATTGACTTATGTTGTTAGCTTACTATCATTTGATAATCATGCATTAGGAGTTGGTTAAAAATGACGGTATTATTTAAATAATTGATCGTAAATGTTTGATCATCCCTGACGTAAACGAAAGAGGTTATTGAACACTAATCACAGCCTGGTTTTCGGTTTCAAAAAACAATAAACAACCAAAATTTTTGAAAAGGAAAAGTGTAAAAAGAGAAAAAAATTGTGTAATTTCTAACACTTCTCATTTTTTTAGCTTATACGTTATAATAGTTTTGCTGCTTTCTTACGTTTAAAATTGTTTGTAGTTATAAATTCGGATCGGCATTTGCCATGTGATATTTCTCATAAAAATAACTTTTGAATACTCATTAAACAAGTGTAAATCTATCTATACACAAGGCTCGAACTCACAACTAAGTGACTTACAAGCAAGCGCGCTAAAAATATACCATTTATTATCATGTTTTGTTATCGAAATGGAGCAGCTTGTCGATATGCTTCGCCTTCAGAATTCTTTGGAACACAAAAATCTTTTTGTTGCCTATTAAATCTTACCGGAGGCTGCTTATTTCATTAAATATACACTATTGGCGGTCTTTTTAGATGCTGTAGTCATGAGTTCATTTGTTTTTCGTTGATAATTCTGGCCACATTGAAGTTATCAACACTTGCGATATACGTCAACGTTGAATATATTTTGTATTTCAAAAACTACGCTATATAAATCAAAATTATTCGTGAAAGTTTTTGCAAATATGTATAATCAATTATAATTTGATATGAAAGAAACAGAATAAATTACGTTCATCATAACACCAATATCTTTACAAAGTAATAAATAATCTCAAGTATATTATTAAATCAAAGTTTAAGCGGCTACCTACCCATTTTAATGCGAAGGCGGTCTTCGATATTTAAAAATAAGCATAAACAATACAGACAAACAATTTCCACTGTCAATGTTGCCAGTGTATTAACTCGTTGACATGAAGTATGTTGTTATTTTCTCTCGTGATAAAAGTGAGTATTTTTTATTTATGGAAATAAATTAAATTTCTAAGATGCCGAAGCGTTTAAATAGTTATGAAAATTCTTTGTTGCACATAATTAATATTCTTTATTATAATAATCTCCGGTCACTTGGGTATGTCTAGAAAATGAATAAATAATACGTTCATTGCGCATGTTAATGATTAAAATTATAATAGCGCTTGAACAAGAAGTAGAGCTTTATTCCTCACGTAAACTTCCTTCAAAACTTGTCCGTTTTCTTCCTGATTTTGCTAGTAATTGACAGACCAGTTTCCACTTCATCTAGACACCAAAGACGCTAGATGATAAATTAAAATTATCAACATAATTCTGCATCATATGTTTATCTTTGGTGGTAACAATTGCTTATTTTCCCTTCATATAACTATCCACAATGTCACTCAAGAGCTGTCCATCTTTTTTTATGATTACAAATGTTCAGTCTCTTCAAATTTATAATACAGTTTTGTAATTTTACCAGTTGACCGATATTTATTTTCATAAAAAACAATTTTTCCATGATAATTTTTCACAATTTCAAGATCTATTTGTGCTGAATTAGGACGTGAAAATGGTTAAAAAATAATGAAAATAACTACGAAAAAAATACCAAAAGATTTAGAGATGAAAAAGAAACAGCAATAAATCATTATAAATAAATTAGATCAACGTTTTTGGCAACAAAAAAAAAGTATGAAAAAATATTCGGTATCCGATCCGAAAGTAATTTGGATGGATTATTGCCATTTGAGAAAATTTTAATTCCCATATAAATACCATAGACTCAATATCAAAGATTTTTTTTTTTTTTTGTAAAGTTTACCTTTTATGCATCAAATTTAATTTAAGAACAAACTTTTTTTGTTTTTAAGGCTGTTTCCGTGTAGAATTTAGTGTTCTCATTTTGGTGGTTTTTTGCAATCGACAAAATAGCGCGTAGGAAATAACAAATTCATTCAAGCATGAAGGTCATTTAAAGTCTCAAATTTGTATTGCGGATAAAATACAAAAACACACTCATTTTTTAAATCGCTTTATTGAGTTTTTTAATAGAAAGCTTTTATTGTTAATTATTATATTTTTTAAATAAAATCATTTTTTTTTTTTATTTATAGTGCAGTTTTATTTCATTATATCGAGTTTTACTTCGATTATTTATTCATTGAACACATTAAAAATATTGCAAACTACAAATTCAAGATATTCTCGTCAATATTTCAGGAACACGTAACTTGATTTTTTAGTTTGAATCACTTTGTAAAGTATAGTTTGATTTCTTGCAATCGCTTATATTAATGGGACATTTTCGCATTAACAATTTTATAAACATATGTGTTAACGCAAAAGTGCACCAATAATACAAGAAATTCCATAAAACATAACAATATTTTACAAAGTGACTTAAACCAAATAAACAAGATACGTGGTCTGCAATATTGGCGACGATACGTACAATTTGAGATAAAAACAATTTAAATTAACCATTTTACGGTTGTGGTATTTTTCACAAACTTACACAGGGAAAAAATGTTCAGTGCTTTTTAAGCACACTTCATATAATATGTTCAGGGCTTAAAAAAACTAAATATTAAAACCCAATGTCGCTATTAGTATATTTTTCTCAGTGTTGTCACATTATTGCAAGCAACAATAATGTCGGTGTATAGTATTGAAATGTTAAAAATACTGCATTTTTTTTTTTATATTGCTGTAAATATAAAAACAAATTAGAAAACAATACCCATTTGGGACAGAAAAATGTCTTCCACAAAGCTTTTGAAAAATGAATAGTGAAAACATTTACAACTAACGCGATTTCGTTAAGTATCACCGTTTCTTTCCGTATATGCATTACTTCTGGCGTATTATTTCTTTATGCAATAAAACAAGGTTTCCTAAGCTACGTTCGACGACAATTTATAAAGGTATTGTACACTGCAACACATTTAAAGATCTTCTCACTAGTAAGAATTACCCAACCTAAAAAAATAAGTGTTCCCTTAAAATTTCCGGGTTTGTGAAGGGTTCCATTGCAGAAAAAGTTTGAGAAAGACCACAGTAAAATATATCCAATATTTATCTGTCTAAATAGCAAAAATTTTATTTTAATTACACGATACAATGATAAACAATAGAAGAGATTCATCCAAAAACAGTATCAACAAACATCTCCTTGAGAAAAATAATCTGTCATTGTAAGTCTTCATTTCTTTAATATTATATATACCAATATTATAACAAAAAGATGGACAAAATTACCATTGATGACAGTTCTAGATTATTTTATATTTGTATTTAACTGGTCACGGTCATAATCGGTATGATTATTTGAGCTAAATATTCAGTATGACTAAAAATTGTTTGTCGTCACAGATATATTAATCTAGATCACATTTTTACAAATCATGCCTTGAAACAATAGTATGCACAAACTACTTGTTATATACTGATTATCCACCCGGAAATACTAAGCACATAACTTTTTCTATCATTTGTAGCTATTATATTTAATATACACGGTTCATTGGATTTGAAATTATATCTTATACTGTACCGTAAATCATTTACAAGATTTCAGATATGTTTCAATGTTGCAATTCTCTCTTTTTAATGTGTAAAACAATGGCCAAATTTTAATTACAGATATCTTGGTAATGTTGGATTACAGCAAAAATGATCAGGCTGGTATTACAGTTTTGCATCATTAAATAATGACAGCATACGAATTGGATTAATGCCATCAAATGAGCAGGTTTGATAAAAATTCAATTGTTCTGCGGTTGTAAAGAGTTTTTATGTGGGCACACTTTCTAGAGTGAAGTATCTACATAAGGAGCCAATCATGATATCACAAACAATTCTTTATTGTTGATTCAATTGTAATTCATTTGAAGAACTCTATTATACTCCCATTAATTATATAAAACACAAATAGTTATAGATGATTCCGGGATAATTTGATTGTTCGTTGAGTTATTTTTTGACGTCGTGATATATTTTCGTTGGATTATTTTGTTACATCTGTAGAGTACCTTATTAATGAGCCTGATTGGAAAGTGGATTATGTGGATATTACCAGTGTGAATGTGACTACTTTACAATCTCTTCATTGTCAAGACTAATGTTGACCAGGTCCAAAATTCACTCTTTAATGATTTTGATCCAAAGTCAAAATATTACATAGACAATGTTGAAATGCGCGAATACTAATTCTGGTGTTTGATTTACCAAATCTGATACTAGTTTAATCAGTTATTTATTAAAAATCAATGAAATTGATGTGGTGGAAGTCTTTTTTCCTGGTGGCAAATTTAACAGGCTCCCTTTTTTTCAAATTTAATTTGAGGTACTAATCCGGCATCTGCAACTTACATCGTTTTGATAGAATGTGTATTAGGCTGTATACATTGTGATTGTCGAAAAAAAGCTATTTTGAAAATAACTGAGGGTAACGTTCTTTTTCCTTTCCATATTCGATATACAGTCGCGCCAAGCAAAGTTGTAAGAATTTGCTCCTAGGATAACTCTGGCACTTGCGCCTCACGTTATTTACACAATTTCATATACCTTTCTAAGGCTGGTGATATCATAGCAGAGCGACAGCAGCAGAGCGTTGACAACAGAAAAGTTGAATAGCTATAAATACGTTGAGAGGACAACAGGTTATCGCGCTGCCGAACTTGATCACGTACTTACCTACCTATTTACCTATTTATAGCTAATTTGCACTTTATTGCCGACGCTCTGCCGCCGTCGCTTTTATCGTAGCGCCGGCTAAACGGTTGTGGATGAGTGGTTGATGGTGGGGAATTTTTTTTTTCACATATCGTTTAAAAAACAACTTTTTTTAGTTGCCTTTGTAAAATATTTACAATGCGAGCTGCTTTTAACAAAATAATTAATCGTATATAAACTTTATTATAAAATATTTATTTTAACACACTCTTGAACAATTTTATTGTCATTGAATCTTGCAATAAACAGTGTCAATTTTCTACTACAGTCTAGTGCAGCAGGCGTCAGCTTTGATAGTGCGTACTGATACTTGGAACTAATTTCAAGAGAACTTCATGACTTGCGATCTCAATTTGTGGCTTACCACACGATTTTAAATCATTGCCAGGTCCAACAATATGAAAGTGAAAATTGTTGCACAACACTAAACTCAATCATAGTTATGCCCACTTACTGGATTATAATTTAATCTATTGTCATTTCAAACAATGGTGATTGAATAGAAATTTTAATCTCGAGTAGCGTTTGAAAACGGTTTGTCACGAGATATTTTTTTTATCATTACGTCGCCTTATTATACCAGTGAAAGAATAGTTAATGTCTTAAATAGATGGTAATATACGTATGATATTATTTTAGTAACACAGCTGTTATTTTTTATATGAATTCAGTATGCAGAACTATTGTAGATGTATTAATAATTCGCTGACAATTCTGACTACATTTTCTGGATAGGATTTCTTTACACTGTCGAATGTGTTCCATTTTTGAAACGTAGTTTCTTTTTTAGTGCAAAATGAAAATTGTTGTACTATAAATAATGCATCATATTCATTACTATATGCAGTGACATGGTTATCAAGGTGCAGTTAAAGCAGGCTGCTCCGGGCGTACGAATTGGGAGGGCGCAAGTAAAGCATTAA
Organism: Rhyacophila evoluta; assembly: GCA_022683975.1. Taxonomy (NCBI): domain Eukaryota; kingdom Metazoa; phylum Arthropoda; class Insecta; order Trichoptera; family Rhyacophilidae; genus Rhyacophila; species Rhyacophila evoluta. The sequence goes on from JAGVSQ010003981.1 coordinate 14,347, forward strand.
GAGAAACCACAGATTCTGAATGAATGTAAAAATATGAAAGTATTTGATCTTAATTGCTCCAGGGTGCTGAATTTGTAGCCTTGCCACTGACTACATGCTATACAACTGATGGTTGGTGTAAATCAGTGGTTCCTAAAGTGGCCCTTCCGATCTACAAAGGCCCATGCAACGGCTGAGGGGATCCATGGTGACTCAAAATTAATTTCGGAGACCGCGAACGGCGTCTGGGGGTCTGTGAAAGGTTTACACTCGCGAGCTAAAAAAACGAGAAATCATAATTCTACCAAGTAACTTGACTCATTTTTTCAAATCCATAAGAATTTGTATGTGTACTGATTGATTAAAAAAAACTAACCTCAACAATCTTTTAATTTCTACTAAAAAAGCTCAAATCATGGCGATGTCAATTCGTGGTAAACGTTTTTTTATTTTATAAAGTATACGAATCCTTCAAAAAATATAATATTTAATTAATATTGTAACTATTCAATTGATTTTTTGTTGTTGTGAAAACGCTAAAAGGTTTTTTTATAATTTCAAAATTTCTCAACTCTTAATCCCGGTTATTAATTTAAAGGCCGTTTTCACATTTATTTACCACAAAAACACCTCGAGATTTTCTAATTTTACTATAAATAGTAAAAAATGTATAATTTGTAGGCACATTTTCAATGCGTCATTGGAAATAACTCGGCGAAATCTTTTAAAAATCAAGGTTCCGCTATAAAATTTAATTTAATTCAGTCGTATAACCTAGAAACCTATTATTTCATTGCTTTTGACCAGAGGTGAACAAACTTTGTCCTATCCTAGGTAATCTGGATTGTCATAACGACATCCATGGGTATGCATATGACCCAAATTAACATATTAATTACAATTCTCACGTGCTTAACGTATAATACTTTGGGCTTGAGAAGAAAAAAGGACGTTACCTCCAGTTTTTAAAGATAACTTTTATTTTATAATCACGATGCATATAACTTGATACACCTTCTACCAAAAGGATGTAAGCTGAATATTTTGAATTAGTGCTTAGATATAGCTTTTAAGTTTTAAAAATATTGCCAGATAAAATTGCGACTAGGAAAAGGGGCTTTCACCTGATCAATTTTACTGGCTTTTGTTGAATAACTTATTATATTAATATCATATGAAATAAATAAAACCGGTTTTAGTTTTAATGTAATTCAAGGTTGTGTCTATGAAATGTTTCGACTTTGGCCCAAAATCATTAAATAATCATTTTATGTGCCTCCTGTAAAATTTGTTCTCTGTGGGTTACGTCCTTTTTCCTTTCCACCTTCGATATATTATTAATAGGATAGGAAAATACTTCCCATGTGCCTTAAACTTAAATATTCAGTAGGAACTAAAAACTGATTATGAGAGTAGTTTTTTTAAAACGTCAAAAATTTGCAACTTATACCCTTTTAATAAAACGTGTATTAAGTTGTAAATATTGTGATTATAGATAAAGCCATTTGAGAGGTTACATCCTTTTTTCTTTCACAGTCGATTTTGCTTCAGAACTAAGATGAGGAGCTAATGTACATATTGCACCATATATTCATATGTCTCTTGTCTATTCAACAATAGGTGTTTTTATCAAAAATGATCACATTGTATAAATGTACATTGCAATGAAAAAGATCCCAGATATAATACAATATATTCAATTTTTAATGCCGTCTATGGTTGTTTGACCAGGTCAAACAAAATCATCTCGGAGCTATATGCGAATCGCGAACCGGACGTTCATTTTCTATGTTTTCAACTGAAATATAATTATTAAAATAAAGCAAAATTTTCAAAACTCGTGATTTACTTAGTGGCATAAAATTGCTGGAAATTCCGTACAGACTTCACGCTTGTTAATATAAGTTATTAGCCTCTCTATTCCAAATCAAAATAACACACATGGTATACATTTGAGAAAGCTTAATTTGCCAAATAATGCATTTAGACAGCGTGAAATAATTGCATCCGGCATGGTCATCATATTGTATTTTGTAAATATTTACTCTTAAAAATCAAACATACAGCTGATAAATCAAGGTTAAATTATCGATTCGGGTGTTGTTATTATTTTCGTTGCCACTATTCTGGCATTTCAATAAGCGAAGAGTAAATAATAACGATTACCAGATAATAAAACAAGTCTATTTAAACAATATGACTTAATATGACAATTCAACGTATGCATAAAGAAGTCATTAGAAGCATTGTTTCCGTGACACTTTGATGAAGAAGTATTTAGCCGCGAGTACGATAACAAAGCGACGGCACCAAAGTGACCGTAACAGAAATGCAAAATAGCCATAAATAATTGATTGAGTAAGTGAGCAAGTTTAGTAGCACGAACAATACGTTGCCGTCACAACAACTTGGCCTCTTTCTCACTCACCTATTTATAGGCATTTTGCACCTCTGTCGCTCTGCGGCCGCGGCATCTTTCGTACCCTAGGCCTGATAGTGAAAAATAGTCCGCAAACAAAATAATATGTTTTATTAATATGTGCTTGTTGATTTATTGTAATAAATATCGTTTACATTGAATTCTCCAGAACATATATTTTTTACAACATTTTTAAGCACTTTAATCAACGAAGAAGCTTTTTATATAAGAAAACTATGTATTCGTAACCTTCAAATAAAAAAATATTTGATAATTTATAAATAATTGACGATTTTTGACGTAAATTATAGCATACCATAAACTATATACTATAATTAAAGTTTATATGTAAAACCTATAAATTTATAGTGCTATTTCACTTTGTTGACAGGGAAGGATAAACTTTTAATATATGTAAAGTCATCTCGATATTTGTCCCTGTCAGTAATAATTCATTTAAGATTGATCATTACTTAGTGATGTTGATGGCTTATATATTTTGGAATGCTATATGAACAGAGGCGGATTATCTTACAAACACTAGAAACGTATGCCTGAAGAGTGTATAAAATGTCAGTATTTATTGACCTTAAATTAGGCATTATATTGGTAGTAATTCTATATGATATGATGTTTTCGGATAATAGTTTACTTCAGGTGTGTTACATGGAAGCAACATGTTACATAGCATTGAAAGTAGTTGTCTGTGAATTTGTATTTGAAGAAGAAGATTTGATTTCCCTTCTTCACCACCCGTTTCATCTTTGTAACTGTAATGCGAGATAGTACTGTGCCATAACAAATGGCGCTATTCAAAGAGCCTTAAGTGTCCCACTAGCAGCTTCTCAAGATCTTGGTTAGCGTTAGAGTGTACAATACTTATGCTTACCTGTGTCCTATGTTAAAATCGAGCCTTTTTGAGATAATACCTTTTCGCTCGCTGTAAGAAGAAAGATGAGAAGTATAAATAAATGAAGGCGAGACTGAAACATAGAATGAGTTTAACCGTCAAAATTTATTGTCACCAATGGTAGCTAAGTTGTAAACGTTACAATCACTTCTGCAGTGGAAGTCATGATTTAAATCTCTTGGTTTTAGAGGAATACATGCATGAGATGTATGACTGGATGTTAAACGTGCGAGAGATTATATATAATCAGGTTATGTCTTTACACTGTGGATCATTATTTTGTCTTATACTCGGAGTTGGTATGGTTAAAAACGACCAACATTTTTTTTTTTGCAATAGGACAAATAATCTTTAACTATTCTGTTTTAAAATGTTTTTTTTCTGTCGCCTTCTATTTATTTAACCATAATTTTATGTGCAGATTTCTTCACTGAATTTTTTTTGAGATCTAAGCAAATATCGAATAGTATAACGCACACTTTACTTCACACTTTTTAATTTAACCACACACAGTACTCATGCTTAAGTGTTTGGGTATCCGATGATAAAATTAATTTATTTTAAAAAGTAATTTCAAAATACCTCGTTGACAAGCGTCGTGATCTCTTAACATAATTACTTGACGAAATATGCTTCTTTAAATATACATTTATTGCATTTCACCACAGTGCGTTTAAGTGGGTGGTCCTGAATACTTTGTTCTTTCGGATATACTTGTTGGATATAGTAGATTGCTTCTCAATATTAAATCAACAATGATCAATTATTAAAGTTTAGAAAGATTTCTTAGAATAAATTTATATTCGGGCCCCCGAAAACCTTAACTCAGCACTGCTTCCAGTTATTGACTCATCAATGGTATGTAGGAGAAACATCCTACAGAATTTACGCCTCATTTCATAATTCGGTTTTTCCAAAACAACAGCCTTAATGTCATTGAACTAAATATTATAATAATTCAGGAACTTCAGTTTTTTCAGCGATATCATAAAACTGTAGAACGTAGGCTTAAGATAGAGTTACACGCACAGATGTAATTCATACGTATTTCTACAAGATTCAGGTCACCCATAGAGTTTTAATATTAAGTATGCATTAGTATCCAATAGCAAATATCGTCGTCAAATTGCAGGAACACGTAACTTGATTTGTTGGTTTAATTTACTTTGTAAAGTATAATTTTATTTTTTGCAATCTCTTGTATCATTGCCAGATTTTTTTACCAACACATATGTTTGTAAAATGTGTAAAAATAATATCTTAATGCAAAACTGTGCCAATAATACAAGTTATTGTATAATATAAATGAATAGTTTACAAAGTGACGTAAACGAAAAATCGAAATACGTTTTTTTGCAATATTGGTGACGAAATGGATCAACACGATGTGAAGATATCCACTACTAAAGTAAATAAAAAGAAAAAAATAATCAGTCAAGACGTCTTCACATTGACAATATCTATAATATATACTCCACTTTAGGAATGGATATTTGCACGCTGTGCCGATCCATATGCTACACTTTGAGAGCAAACATGGTATATAATATATATATATATATCTATATATAGTATACTTATCCAATATCATTTACAGCTGAATTCCGAAATATAGAATATTATATTAAGTCAATTATTAGATTTTAGCACTATTAAATTATATTCGTCACCGAAATGATGTATCAGTGTCAGACCAATATATTCCGCATGAGTCAAAAGTATTCACCTTTCTTGTCACTTTCTCTAATTTGCTTACGATTTTGTAATACAAATACCAACATTGATCATCGATTCGGCATACCATTGAAAAAATTGGGTAAACAATATTGAAATAAGATTTTTGTAGTGAAATCGTTATAACTCGAATCTCAAACGAAGAGCTAAACAGTAAGTGTTATCGAGGTTTCAAAATACGGATAATTCAAGATATAGATTGATTTGTCCAGCCTTAGTTTGATTTTGAGGGTGTCATAATTGCATTTTCATTTCGAGATGTACAGTTCGCAATATTACGTATTACGACAACATTAAACTGTAGCTAAATTTTTGACTAATAGAGGATATTTGAGCTCTGAAGCGTAAGGGTATTTTTTAGGTTATTGCAGATTTTGACTTATAGAAATTCTGATGCGTTAATAGAAAGAGATTGTTATTAGTTTTTGTTGGCACATTTGTAATGTGATCAATGCAGGAAATTCATTCCTCATTTATGTAATAATTATATTACATTTCTTCATAAAAATATTACTCCATACCGTCACATAAATTCGTAAATGATGGCGCATTAGCTAAAATTTGATATTTTTATTTCGACATTTAAACAATAAATAAAAAAATACATTTCCTATTAGAAAAATTATTATTTTCCGCCAGGTTCTGTGCTTACTAATTTTACGATTTTCTAGCTAATATATTTATTTATCTCTCGCAGATATTATTAAAATGTCATACTTAACATATTATGGTTTATTTGAATATTAATTTAAAACATTCGTTAATTATTTCAAGTTGTTTTTTGCTACACATGACATAAACAAATGCCAAGGAAGTGATTAATAAAAGTTCACATTAATAACGATGTTAATGTATTTTAAATCATATAAATATCTTTTCACACATCCTTCATTCAAGTTTTGAAACATTTTATATTTAATTTATAATATAGTATCGATATCAATATATGTATATGTCAAATGATAATG